>NW_004624813.1:5086362-5097000 GCF_000247695.1 Heterocephalus glaber | reverse complement strand
AGCACACACATATATGTATATATGTATTATATTTATATAAACAAAGAAGTATTTATGACACAGATATTTAATTATAAATAACACTACATAAAAAGGGATCTTTCTTATGCATTTGCTGTATATTTGTAGACTATTCAAGTTGAGCTCTGTGGACTTGAATCTCACCTCTGTCATCCAGCAGTTGTAGGAACTAGATGGAGTGGATGACTTAATGGGAACAGCCACCGCAGAGGGGATTGGGAGTGTACACAACATAAATTGACGAGTTTAGTATAGTGGAACCTGCGTTATGTGCGGTCAAGTTCTGAGTCAAATAATTCAGTTCTGAATCAAAACCTGTCTCTCTAGTATTTTTCTTACTTCTTCATCTGTCTGTCTGTCTGTCTGTCTATCTATCATATGTCGGTACTGGGGATTGAACTCAAGGCCATTGTACAGAGCTATATGCCCAGCACTTTAAATTTTAAAAAAATTATTTTGAGACAGGATTTCATTAAGCCAGTAAACTGCCCAGTCCGGGGTCAAACTCAGTCTTCGGCCTCCCAGAGTGCTGCATTACAGGGGTGCACCACCATGCCTGGTCCTTGATATTTATTGATACTCAAGGTTTATACAAAGTTAAACATTAAGAAGTATCTTCCAGGATATGTCTCTGTGCAAGTTTAATATACTTTAATAGTATATAAAATTAGTGCTTTGTTCATGAAAACATTTATTTAGCCCTAGCTGCCTGCCTGTCTTTTTAAATAATATCCCACTGGAACACAGGGACACTTGTTCTTTTAGGCATTATCTATGTCTGCTTTCACTCCACCAAAGCAGCATTGATAGGTTACGAATGAGATTTTATTTTGACCCTTAAGCAAACGATCAACAGTTTAAGAAAAAATATGTGAACCTTGATGTAGTCTAGAGATAGTTGTCACTGAAAGAAGCTTGCTTACTCCTGTTGCTCAGTGCAGTAGTCAGTTCTTAGTGGTCAACTTGCTTGGCCCTTTCAGGAGCCTGTATCGATCCCTCATCTTCTTAAAACCTTCTCTTTCCTTCTTCAACCCTCCTCTCTGGCTGCTCCTGCTCCGTCTCTACTGTTGCTCTTCCCTCATTTCTCAGACCTCTAATGATTGGCAGTTATAAAGGAGTCAGTCCTCAGATTTCCATTTTTCTATCTCTTGGTGTAGTCACCCAGTCACAGCGTTAAATCTTGTCTTTATGCCACAGGATCCCAATTTATATCTGCAGCATGGACCCCTTTCACTCACTTAATATGTTCACTTAGATGCCTATTTTAAACATCTCAGACTTAGCATATCCAAAACGGATCTCCTGATTTCAGCTCCAGCCCCAGCCTTACCCCTCAGGCTTCTCCTTCTCAGTGAATGACAAGAACCTCAGAGACATCCTGGAGTCTGCTCTATCTGCAGCATATTTTGTTGGTGCCACCTTCCAAATGTACCCAGGACCCTGGTACTTTTCACCTGCTGTGCTGCTGATACCCAGGTCCATGCCCCCCATATCCCTACCCCAGCCTCTCCTCAATCCGCTTCCACATTGAGCCTTCAAGACTAAGTCAATGACTCACACCTCTGCATAAAGCCTGCACCAGTCCTTACCTCACTCATGGACTAGCCAAGTCCTTATCATTGTCTCGAAGGTCCTGCTGATCTTTCTTCCTGGCACAGTGCCACGCTTCTCTGCCTTCATCATCTGCTGCTCCCTCAGGGTTGCCAGCTCCACCCACACTATCTCCTTGCTGTTTCTGAAATGTGCCAGGCATTATGCATGCACTGGTGGTTGCTTTGCCTGAAATACTTTCTTCCAGGCTTCTCCTGGCTCATTCTCTCCATTCAAGCCACCCTATCCAAGACTGTCACTACCTCTGCCTTCCCTAATTAATTTTCCTGCTTAGCACTTATCATTATTCAGTATGCTATTTATTTTATCTATTTGTCTTTCATTCTACGTTCTGTTTCCCTTACTACAATGTGAGCTCTATGGAGGAAATTTTGGACAGCTTTAGTCACTGTTGTTTCCTAATGTTCAGAACAGTTCTGGCACAAAACGGGCACTTAACAAATATTTATAGAGTGAATGAGTGATATTGTCCTCACTGACAATTCTCACTTGATTTTCTCAGTCTATTTCATGGTAGGAGAAAGAGGAGTTCTTTAATTTTGTTGCCTTCTCTTAGATCATTTCTCAATTTTCAAAATATAAGATTTGGAGAGAAAAATTATTTATAAAATATTAAAATAGTTTTCCTTCAAATTCTAGTTTTCTTTTACTCTAAGAATTTTCTACTTTAAAATTTCTGTGATCATCCCAACAGGAAGTGTTTACAATAACTGGTAAAAATGTTTGAGTTGTGAGAAAAATGATTGCTAAACTGATACAGATACTAATCAATTTGTACTATTTAGTGAAAATGTCATTACTATTTTGGCAAATTTGAACTATAAATTGCTCAAAAGGAATGATTTATGATTTTATGATTTTCCATGTTGGCCAATTTTGTAGTGTAAAGATAGATTTAAATCAAGTCTAGTTCCAGATTAGCAAAGCATGAGAGAAGGTTTTGTTTATTGTTATATTTCTGATATTTTCTCTACAGGGGGATTTGGGACCTGTGGGACCCCAAGGGCCAATAGGCATCCCAGGCATTGGTAGTCAAGGGGAACAGGTAATTTATGGTTTCTTCATTTCCTTTGATATAGAACATCTTGATGTTGATTAAAGGCCAGCACTGCAAACATTTATGAATATATTTGACAGTCAAATTGCAATGGAGTATCAGACCAGAAGTGAAAAGGGGGGAAATATAAGATAGTTTCATGAGATCTTATTTTTAGAATTTTTAAAACCTAAAAAATAAATTGTGTGTTTTTTGGTGCTATGACTTTTAATATTAAAACCTAATGAACCAGGTAAAAGTTTTGGGTAATATTTATATTTTTTGGTTCCTCTTGAAAGTGTAATAGTAGTTTATTTACCTGTTGGTTTGTGTATTTTTTCCTCTTGAAGCTTTGTGAATGATAAAATCTTACTCTTTTTCAATGCCAATAGAGTGGTATTTCCTACCTCCTAGCCACATACCAATGTAAAAATAGTCTTAAACATAAAACAAGGACCAGAATCAGAGGCAAACAGGTATACAAGGTACTTCCTTCCTAAATAGAAGCAATTTATAGATAGCGTTTATAAATGACACCTGGCCTCTCTTGGCCAAAAGAAAGGAAAGTTCTCTCAGAATGCTTCTAAATTCACAGCTGGAACTGCTTCCAAAGCCTTCTAGTAACTTTTGGAAAAGCTGGAAAAATTTAAATCTAAATAATGTGTTAAATCTAAATAATATGAAGATAGTATAATAGCAACATCTACTATTGTTATTTATCATATACTTTTAACTGCAAATTCTCATTTAGTCAAAGCCACAAACAAATACAGATTTATTCTCCTGGTTAGAAAATGGCAAGTCAGTTTGATTAAAATTTACAGTTAATTTTTGAATTATCTTGTTGTCTAGAAAAATGAATAGTTCTTCTTTTATCTAGGATAATGAGAAAAAGAATTTAGAAAATGGTATAATTCCAAATCTCATTGTTGACATTCAGCTTTGAGTTTATTTCTAACCATCTGTTAATTTATTGTTATCATTTGCTACATATTTTAGCTCAAGCAACAAGAGAGTTGAATATTACTCCTTTTTCCATTTCCTTGCCCTTGGCAAAATTCTTAGAAAATTGTTGGGAGGATTAAAGTGCAGAAGAAGCCAAAATAAATCTGAAAGTAAATATTTAGCTAATAATTAAGAACTGGATATTTTGACTATGGAAGGAGACTGGTTTGACCACTGCTTGCATTCTTGAGCTCTTCCATGTATTTCCTCGGCTTAGCAGGGCTTATATTTTGGTCCCAGAAGCACTGGACAGTGCTGCATTCTGGGTCTTACAGTGCCTGGTGCTGAGTCACCACTGTGGGGCTGAGAATGGGGGTCAAAGGAAGAGAATTTGTCCAGATGGCCTGTGCTGTGTGGGTTCTGGACCTCCCCGCCTGTAGCTTCCTGTGGCCTGTAATGCTGGCCCTTGATGGAGGTTTCCTTCTGTGGTTTAAAAACAAAACAAAAACCAGACAAAACAAACAAAAAACAAAACAAAACCCAAACCCAAAGCAAAACAGCCCCCTATTTGACCTTTGACTTTTTTCATTTTCTTACCCCCTTTTCTTCTTTAATAAGAGAAAAAATACTGGAGCACAGGTGGCCTAGAGAGCTGGCCCCTAATGGATAGGAGAGTGAACGGAGTGTATTCTTTGTAAATTGCCCTGCATAAATAAAAGAATTTATTTATTCCTTTAAGACAAATGATATAAAATCTACTTCTGTTTCCAGCAACATGTTTACAATATCTTTCTAGCGGCCTGCAGATTTTCATTAAATATTTGGAGGCTTGGTCACCTCAGGTGTTCTGTAAAGTGGACTATAAATGACCACACACACACACACATGTGCACACCCTGTGAATTTTTATCCCTTGCCATATTGTATGCTACTTACAGACTATTGTAAGAGTGAGAAAGTGTTACTTCTTATAACGGTTCAATAATTACAGTGTAGCAACCTTAACCTTCCTAAATTGTTTGGTCTGTTCATCTTCATTAACCAGAGAAAAAGGTAATAATATTTGTATTTTAAAACTGAACAAGCAGTTGGGTCATCTAACTGGAAAAAAAGGATGACATTTGTTACATTGTAACACATTATAGGTATAAAAATAACTATGTATCTGTAAACATGTTTGCACAAATATAATTTGTGGGATATAAGCGAAACAAAATTTTATTTTTTTTCTCTTTTCATCCATTAACGATTCATTTACAGTGGGAATTTTTTTTTTTTTTTTTTTTTTTTGCCTGCCATGGATGGAAATGTCCAGCAGGCTACAGACTTGTTGGATCATAGTAAGTAACGAAAAGTTGACAAGTCGCTATAAATTGAAAAATCTTAGATTTAATTCTGTAACAAAAAGTATGCAGTCCATCTATTAATCTTCTTTTTAATCTTCATCATCTGGTACAAGCTTCAGGGAGAGTGTATTTCACATCCCGCCTGCCCCCAGCTGAATCTCAGAGGGGCTGGTGAGCAGGACATGAAGGCTTTTTCTTGGCACCATGGTCAGGAGCTTTGGGTCTTCAGGGCTTGGCAGTTGTGTGCAGCTGACCTCTTCTTTTTCTAGCTCGTCTACTGGCCCCCCAGACTGCCCCTCCTGGGATGTGGATGAAGGACTTCCCTCCTCCAGCAGCTTCTCCCTGACAGCCTCTGCTTTTCTTGGGGCTTACTTTCTCTCTTTTGGGGCTCTTACACATCCAGGTATCTTGAGAAAGATTCAAAATAGTTCCAGGACAACTTTGTCTCATACCTAGCGTGCCATTTGTCTACAGGAACATGTCATGTGGCTTTTGTCCTGATAGAGTCTGGATGCAAAGGTTGATTCCACCTATTTCTTTTGGTCACCACAGGCCAGTTTAACTTTCTCGGATCTTAGTCAGACCAGTATGTTCCCAGAACAGAAACCAAAGGATGCAAATGGGTTCACTGAAGTCCTCTTTCTAGACTAGAGCGAGAAGGAATTCAAACCCTTCCCATTTTCTACTAAGAAAACTCTTTTATAATCGAGATTACTTTCTCCAGAGAAGTGCATTACAAGTCCCGTCTCCCTTTTCCTTTCATACCCACGATGTGAGGGAGGGAGTCAAGGGTTTGCACATTCACCAGTTTGGTGTCTGCTGGCTGTGTCTTCTTAGAGCCCAGTCAAACTTTCATTTTAACATCTTGACACATAATCAATTGGTGTAAGTGGGAACTGGGGAATATAGTCTTCCCTATAGGCATCGGTATGGGCCAGCTAAAATTTTCTTACTATAGGAGAAGGGAAAAAGGCATACTAGGGCTTGACTGGAAGCTTCTGGCATTCCATTCAACAGATGCTTATGTAGTATGAGTAACTTATTATGGGGTATGAACTAAACTTTTACTTTAGAGGACATGAAATTATTGTTAATCAAATATTTTCTCAATTTAACTCATAATATTTTTTTAAATCTTGTTTTAAAGGGAATCCAAGGTCCTATTGGTCCACCTGGTCCACAAGGGCCTCCAGGACAAGGTTTACCTGGTTCCAAGGTAACTGTCTAAATGAGATCACAGTTTGTCTACAGTGTCATTGCTGTTTCCGGATTGATGATAGTGTATCTGGAAAAGAACAGATAGAATGAATTTAAAAATCAAAGATCTCTGCTTTCTATCAAATGCAACTGATGTTCCTAGTAATCTAGAAAATATAACAATTTATGCTTTAAGAAGATTTTACTTACACAATCTTTATTTAATTTCTTTTTTTTTTTTGGTTTCTGAGACCCTATTCTAGCAACTGGAGCAGCTATTAGAGGCTGTCAGTGGTTTCCTCGCTGTCTGGGTTGGCTAATTTGCATTCTCACCAATACCCCCACAGGTCCTTAGTGGGCACTTAATAGAACCTTAGTTAAGTAGAGGCAATTAGAAATGACCTAATATAATTTTTTCCCATGAACTTTGGATTCAAATTATCCTCTAAATAGAACTATTAGTTATGTCTTTAGGAAAGGTCTGATATTTGTTATTTAAGTAGCTAGCGTTAATCTAGCTTGAAAGAATCACTAACGGTTGTTAAATAAGTAAAATGCTTCTCACAGATGACTCAGATGAGAATATCCTGTTTACTTTTTGCCCAAATAAGAAGCAGCTCAGTAATACTCACCATTGTGCCCTGAGGTTTTTGTTTGGGGCCCATCGTTGAAAGCACAGGTTGTTCTTTCTGGTTATAATATTGCCCTTGATCAGTCGTCACCTTGGCTTCTCATTGTCCATTTTAGTTGTTCTACAGTGTAACTGCTTAACTTTTCTAGGTGTGTCCACTCAAATGCTCTTTTCTTAATAGGGAGAAGTGGGTCAGATGGGACCTACAGGCCCTAGAGGACTGGTGGGAATTGGCGTACAGGGTCCAAAGGTGAGTTGATTATGCTGCTTATGTGTGATTAGGCAATTTACAGAATATTATACAAAATTTCAATACAATACACATTTTGCATGTGTCATCCAATTGTATATAACCTGTTCGTCTTGACTTTTTAAATGTGGCTACTAAAAATGTTATAATTGTGTGCATATCTTGCTTGATATTACTCTTGGATAGTGCTGCTCTAAAATATATGCTTCTTTGGGACAAAGACTTTGTTTATCTTGTTTATTACTGAATGCTCAGTGGTGAGGGCAGGACGGGTACTCCATTATAAACTGATGAAGAAGGAAATGAACACTGCCCTTCCCTATAGCTCCTTCTGGAGGTATGTGGGATCTGACAAGCCACACTTAGCACTGAATTTCACCAGTGTTCTGCTGTCATTGTCATTATTGGGTATTGAAATAAAATGTAAATGTAAGTCTAAGAATATGCATATGACATATTTATAAACATAATTATAAAGGATAAATATGTGTTAATATAGTAATAATAGATTCATTTTTACACGTTCTGATATGCTACATAATATGCTAAGCCTGCTACATGTGTGTATGTATGTAGTATATACATATGAATATATGCAGTCACACATATTATGTCATTCATATATGAGTTTCAGAAAAGTAACATACAATATAGTAAGGCTCAGACTCATTTTATAAATCCCTGTTCTGTCACTTACTACATCTTAAGATTCTTTTACTTAAAAAAAAAATATTTCAAGTATACTCACCAGTATACATGATAATACAAAGAATACCCATGTACTCCACAGTCCAACTTTACCAAATGAAAATATTTTGGCATACTGACTCAGGCTTTTAAAAGAAGTATTCCTGGGCTGGGGATTTAGCTCAGTGATTCCGCCGCTTGCCTTGCAAGCATAAGGACCTGAGTTCCATCCCTGGTACCAAAAAAAAAAAAAAAAAAAAAAAAAAGAAGTATTGCTCATTTAGCTAGGAGGAGGAACAGGAGGTCCCTGCTCATCCTGAATCCCACTGCTGGCTTTTCCCTCCCCAGACAGTTATTTTCATGACTGGCATTTACCATTCATTCAAAGTGTTTGTAATTTCCCACATGTTTTTACACATAAACCATATATTACTTTTTTGTGTTCTTAAATTATACCTAATGTGTCATTCTGCAATATATTTATACTTAGAATTATGTTTTTATTTGTTTATATGACTCTAACTCATTCATTTTAATTGCTCTGTAGTATTCTATTGTATGATAATATCTCATTTTATATTTATCCATTTTCCCATTGATGAATATATAAATTGTTTTTCAGTTTTTACTTTTGCCAACAATGGTGCCATAAGCATTTTGTTTTTCCTTTTGTGTGAATCACAGTACAACTATCCCTGTTTGGTAGAAGTAGAACTGGAAGATTATAGAGGACACAAGTCTTTGCTTTTCATTTTGCAAGGATGGTTGTGTCACCTTAATCTTTTGTCAGTGCTGGTGATGACGTTCTTTCTCTACATCTTTCCAAATTTGAAATGTGTAAAAACATATTTCATTGTTTCAATTTTTATTCCTTGATATTTAAATGAATAATTTTTTACACGACTAATGCCCTCAGCTTTTCCCTTTGTAAATTCCTATGGATATTCATTTTTTTGAGGTTAGGTTATTTTCTAGTTCATTACAATTCTTTATATATCTGGCCCTTATTGCTTTGCTACTGTCTGTCCACCATGAACTGCTGCCCCTCTGACACCCTGTCTTGGAGCCAGCTGATTATGGACTGAAATCTCTATGAACTGGCCACTCTCCGGGGCTCAGGTGCCCTCACCATCCTGATTAGTTGAACTTCAGATGATTGACACACCTCAGAGGTCTCAGATGCCCCATGGATCATCACAGCCACCAAACACTGGGAAAATCTTTCAGTGGAAGAGCTTCCCAGAGTGGTGGAAGGAAGTAAGCTTTTCAGGCTGCCATACCACCACACCCAGTGCTGAGGAGGAGCCTTCTGGGCCACTATACCACCACCACCAGTGACGAGGAGCAGAGCCACACCAAGCACTGAGGAGGTGAACCACACCAGAGCCAGGAGCACCCCCTCCATGGAAATGAGAAGACATGTAAACAAATCTCAAAACCAGACTTCAAGATCACCTAAAGCAACCCCAAAGGGAAACAAGATGGAACTATCTGATACTCAATTACCTGGATTCCCTGATCTGGCAATAAAAGAGGACCTGGAAAAAAAATGAAATCAGAAGTAATTTTTCAGAAAACAGCAGAGATTGTGCCCATTGTGTAAGACATGATTAATAAATCTAGAGAGGATACAGATAAAAAAATAGAGGAGCTGAGGAGCATGACAGAATCCCAACATAGGAAACAAATGGAATCCATAAAACAGATGCAAACAGATTTCCAGGAGATTAAAAACTCCATTGAAAGTCTATGCAGCAGAATGAACCAATGTGAGGACAGAATTTGAGATACAGAAGATAAGATTGCAATTAGTGACTGGGAAAAAATTTCTTTAACATAGTAAGGGACCATGAGAACTCAATCCAGTGCTGCTAGATGATGCAAAGAAGAATAACATAAGACTGATTGGAGTCAGTGAAGAAACAGGAGAGAGTGCAGACGACATAAAAAAACTCTTCACAGAAATGAGGGCAGAAAACTTCCCAAGCAGGAGAAAAGAACTTGACATACAGATAAGTGAGGCATATAGGACTCCAACTAGCTGTGATAAAAAAAAAATTCTACACATAGGCACATAATAGTTAAGATTCCAGAAATGCCACAGAAGAACAAACTTCTACAAGCACTTAGAGAAAAGAAACAAATCACATACAAAGGAAAGTCCATCAGAATCACAGCAGACTTCTCAACACAAACCCACAAGGCAAGAAGAGCGTGGAGTGACATATTTCAAGCCTAAAAGGAAAACAGGCTCCAAACCAGATTGATGTACCCTGCAAAACTATCTTTCAAAATGGATGGAAAAATAAGATACTTTTATGAAAAAGAGCACCTTAGGAACTTCATGAATACCAAACCAGCACTCCAAAAAATTTTAGACAATATCCCAGGAAAAGACAAGGTGGATAACAACCCGAGGAAGCCCAGCAGAATGAATCCATTGGGCACAACAAGAAATTAAACAAGAAGGGGGAGGATTCAACAAACAGAAAAAGTCATGACAATGATGTCAATGCATATCAGTTATAACCATCAATGTTAATAGTCTCAATTCACCAATCAAAAGAAATAGACTGGCAGAAACAGTAAAGAAGCAAAATCCAACAATATTCTGCATACAGGAAACACTTAATTCAAAAAGAAACTCATGGACTGAAAGTTAAATAGTGGAAAACAATACTCCATGTGACAGGAACCCGAAAAAAAGCAGGACTAGCTATCCTCTTTAAAGATCAAGTGGATTTCAAATCAACAATGATTAAGAGAGATAAAGAAGGAAACTACACCTTTTTAAAGGGAACAATCCAAGAGGAAGTGTTGACAATCATAAATATATATGCACCAAACACTAGTGCACCCAAGTATATAAAACAAATACTAACAGAAATGAAAAATCAAATAAGCACTAATACAA
>NW_004624813.1:5036317-5074375 GCF_000247695.1 Heterocephalus glaber | reverse complement strand
ATTTGTATGAACTGCTGCTTACTAATTATAAATGAGTGCTGAATTTTATAAAATTCTGAATTTACTGAAATAACTGCATTATTTTTACATTTAACCCATTAACATGTTATATGAACAGAATTTCCAGATGTTGATGATCATTGTATTTTTGAGATAAATCTAACTGATCATGAATATACTTTTTATGATAATTCAATGTCTCAACTTTTGGGGATTTTTGAATGCATTTAAAATAATCATTTATTGTATGATTGGCATACAATGAATATACATATTTAAAGTGTACAATTTGATAATTGTTGGCACATGGATGTTCTTCAAACTTTCTCACAATTAACAAAGACATCTTTTACTCACAAAGGTTACCATGTGTCCTTTTGTAAAACCCTTCTGCCCTCCCTCCCTAAGTTTTCTTGTCTACTGCTGTACTTTCCAATGATCTGCTTAGCATTGATCTGCTTTTTGTCAGTACACATTAGTTTATAATTCCCAGAATTGCATGTAAATGTAATCATATGCTTTGTATTTTTTTCTGGCTTGTTTTCACTCAGAAAAATTACTTTGAGGTATACTTGGTAGTGTGTATGAATAGTTTGCTTCTTTATGTTCCCGAACATTATTCCATTGCATAAAAACTGCAATTTACTTACCCTTTTACCTGTTGGTAGACTATTGGTTGTTTCCAGGTGTGGATATTACAAATATAGGTATTATGAATATTTATGTTTTTGTATGGACATGTGTTTTCATTTTTCTTGGGTGAGCACCTAAGAGTGAAATGGATGGGTCATATTAAGTTGCGTAGATTTACCTTTTTCAATTTTCCAGAAATCTTTGCATAAAATATATTCTTCAAAGGTTTAAAAGTTGGTAAGATTTGACTGTAAAGCCAACTAAAGCTATTGTCTTGGAAGGAGAGGAAGAGATTTTCAAACACTGAGTGTATTAATGATATTGGTTTACTTAGCTTGTTCATTTCTTCTGATGTCAATTTTTTAGTTTATATTTTTTGAAGATTATACATTTAGTAATGCTTTTCAATATATTTGAAACAGTCACAGAAATTTTCTATGATTTTTTAAAATTTTTCTATGATCTTTAAAAATTTTACTATATATAATTATGACAGTTTTCCTAGTACTGTTTCCTAGTATTTGGTGCCTTTTCTTTTTAAAATATTAATCATTCCTACATGAGATTTACTGTCATTAGGTTTTTTAAAATGTTCCTTTTTATTTTATGCATTTTTTATTTTCAATTTTATTTTTTTTCTTCTCTCATTTTTATCCTATACTTTCAATTTTTAGATTTGCTGTGCTTTTTTCCCCATTAACTTTTTTAGTTTAGTTGAAATGACTTCCAATTAATTCAATATTCTGTGCTCTTAATACTGTGAGAACACTTTTATACTACTTGAGAATAGTAAAAAAATTTTTCTAAATATGTTGAGTATCAACCACTGCTGTTCCTCCCTAGGGGAAGTGCGGGGCTTTCGTCGGTCCTATTTTTCTTTTTTTTTTCCCCATTAACTTTTTTAGTTTAGTTGAAATGACTTCCAATTAATTCAATATTCTGTGCTCTTAATACTGTAAGAACACTTTTATACTACTTGAGAATAGTAAAAAAATTTTTCTAAATATGTTGAGGGACTTATTTTTAATCTCTAACTGACTTGCAAGCAGGTAGAATTATTGAATTTTAGAACTGGAAATGGCATCAGGGCCCCAAGTTTTCATATCACACTTACATTAGTTTACCAGAGCTGATATAATGAAGAAATACAAGTTGGGTGGCTTAAAGAAATAGAAATTTATTGCCTCATAGTTCTGAAGGTTAGAAGTTCAAAAATCAAGGCCATGCTCCAGACTCTGTAAGGAACAACCCTTCCAATCTCCTTTCAGCTTTTCACATGGTCGTCAGTGCTTGGCATCCCTTGGCCTCTCCTCTCTGCCTCTCATGAGTTTCTCCTGTTTGTCTTCACGTGGCATTTTCCTCTTGTATCAGTATACGAGGCATACTGAATTTGGGCTCACTCTGATGACCTTATCTTAACTTGCTTCTATCTATAAAGGTCATCATCTTTCTAATTAAGGTCATTTTGTGTGTGTGTGGGGGGGGTGAAATCACATCAACCCATAGCAGCAGAATGCAAATCTGAAGCCCCCAGAAATTAGGTAATTTTCCCAAGGTCCATTCATTTAATTAATGTTAATTACTAATCAGATTTCTCATCCCAGAAGCATTAATCAAACACGATAAGATATATTCAATTTCAAGTTCCTTGTAGTGGAGTTGTGTGATAAATAAGAACTTCAGGAGACTAAAATCTTTGATTGTCCGTTAGGGGGCGCCAGGTTCAACAGGTCTCCCAGGACAACCTGGATTACCAGGAGAAGATGGAGCCGCAGGGAAGAAGGTAGTGTAACACTGTCTTTCCTGTTATTCGAGTGGAAACTATTGGATCAAACTGATATCTTGGTCTTGCAAGAGCTCCAATTAAGTCCAGGACCTTTAAGAAAAACAATTTCCACAATTTTAAATTTCCCTTTTCACTTACCCCAGATAGAAAAAGCACCAATGCATTGATTCTAGTGTCTCACATCCCCTCTGGTATTTTGGCCATGGCATTTTTCCAGTAATCTAGTTTCCTCAGGATTTCTAGAAAGCTCATTAGTTTAAATTTAAAGAAAAAAATTAGCTTCCCCCACCCCCTTTTCATAAGTAGAGTCTGTAAATGCATTCAGCTTCGAAGTAAGGCCATTGTAAAGATTTCCTGAAGTATGAGGCGACATTTGAAATACTCATTTTTCAATTAAAGTACTGAAAAACAGCAGATGGACAGGCTGAAGGTCATTCTTGTTTTTAAAAAAACCTATCAAATGTGAATGAAGAGCCAAAGAAAAGTGAGCTTATTGCTTTGGAAATTGGCTAAGAAATTGGACTTTCTCATGGTATTTCAGTTGCTCTAGTTAAACTGGAGTTTCATGTTAATTTATTCGTTGATAAGCTTCCAAATTAATTTTGAGACTAGAGTGAAGGTCTGGTGTGTTTTGGAGGGTTTCAACTGAATCCACTGGCAGAAAGAGGAGACGGGGGTGGGGGGCTGGGGTGGGGATCAAGTCTCCTGTCTGTAGAAGGCCAGCTAAGACATTAGTGTCATTTCCTCCAGGGAGAAGCGGGGCTTCCAGGAACAAGAGGCCCAGAGGGACCACCTGGGAAAGGACAGCCTGGGCCCAAGGTATGCAAATGATGGAACGTGGGGGCGGCACGTTGTTTGTGTTTGTTCCTGATACTGAGGACCTACTTAGGAGAATATTGATTGATATTTTTGCTATGTCAAATGTGTTTACATCTGGCTTAAAACTGTGGATACTGTCTTGTGAGCCTTTGGAAGACATCAAGTATGTATTATTCATTTTTATTTTCCTAACATCTATCATAAGACCCAGGATAAAGACGAGTTCAACACATGTTTTCTCAATAAATGGAAAGACTGACATTTAAAAACTCAGAGGAAGAAAAAGAAGCCCCAAGACGCATCGCAGAAACTTGAAAGCCCATAAATTTTCTTTAGATAGTCAAAGAATCTCATACAATAAGAAATACTACTTTATTAAATGGCAATTTTGAGGACTGGACATGTAGTTCAGAGGTAGAACATGTGCTTAGCATGTGCAAGGCCCCGAGTTCAGTCCATAGTACCAAAAAAAATGCAATTTATGTTAACAGTTGGCATAAATTTATTTTATGCCCAGTAGAAATGCTAGTTGAATAACATCTTTATATGTCAAAATAAGAATAGGATAAATGACATAACCAAACCCTCTAAAGTTTCTGTAATTTTTACATACAGTTACCAATGTCCATTGAAAGTTTTGAATGAATTAAATATGAATAAAGCAAAAATAAAATCTGTATACTTACTGGTGTTCTCTTTATAATTCTACTAAAATAATAATTGATAGCTTAATACTGTCTTATAAAATATATTTTTATTAAAATTGAAGAAATTGAGTTCTTAATCTTAAATTTGAGAAACTAAAATTTAACTATATATATAGAATTTTAAACATTTTAATTTATTGATTTACCCCATCATAGGATTCCTTTTGTTTCAGGGAATGGGGAGAGAAGAAACACTTTTTTAAAAAAAAAATCATGATATGCTTTATGAAATACTGACCTAACATTCAGGAGAACTAATGTTTTCTAGAATGAATTCTAGAATATTTTCTAGAATACCCTTGACTTACGAACTTGATCAGTTTCTGGAGGCTGGTTGTAACTCAAGTTGGATGTAAGTCAACACAGCTGAGATCTGGATGTTTACCTGGGTATATGCTAAAGATAACAAGAGGCAGATGGGTCTTCCATTAACCTAATTGACCTGCTGTTTGTATGGCAGACTGGTCATAACTTCAGGGTCCACTGTATACTTTTGGGAAATAGAACCTTGAAGTTAATAATTTGAAGCTGTGAGAATCAATTCTACCTCTGAGAAAGAGCTGAAATTCGGGTCCTACATTGTGAGGTGGCTGGAGAAAGACTACGCAGAACAGTGTGAGGACAGTAATATGGTAGTGTGTGAGGGAAGCTAAGGAGAAAGGGTTTCAAGATGAAAGCAAGGGGTGATAGTAGATGCTACCAATAAGCAAAGAGAAATGGCACTATAAAGGATGCCACTAGATTTGCGGCTTTGAAGTGGTTTGTGGCTTATGGGAGGTCATTGGAGAAGAGTGTAGGAACATGTCACCTATTCTAGGAAGGCCGTGATGCAGGGTCAGTGCAGTCTCCCTTGTTTTCCTGTTGTCTTCTGGCGTGATTTCGGTCAGTAAGTTGAATGGAGAAAAATAAACAGTTGTGGCCATGCTTTGTTTCTATGGATAATAATGATATAAGCGATACTCGGATACTCAGCTGTTCCATGACCAGTGTCCCTGATCTTCCTTAGTGTGTACTCTGTGGATGTTAATTACATCTCTGTGGATTCCACAGGAGTCCACCTCTTCTTCCTGAAGCATCTGATTTGCTGATGACCCGAGTAGAGTCCACTCGTTATCCAGGTGTGGTTCCTGAACTCACCACACCAGTGTTGCCTGGGAATGTTACACCTGCACATTATTGGGCTCAGGGATGGGCTTCTAAGTCAGAAAGTCTGGGTGAGAAGCCCAGCAGTTTGTGTTCCAACAAGTCCTCCGGGTGATTCTGAAGCTCAAGTTTGAAAACCATGGTTTAGTCATTTGTAGCGGGAATGTATAATTTACCTCAGCTGCAGGCGAGTACTTGGACATGGTGCCTCACAGTGGAGCGCTAGTGGAAGACAGCGTGGTAATTGTGTGAGGGTTCTGGTTGGAGATCACAGAATCCTTTTGTGGGATCCCTGCAGGTTACAACCTTGCTGGGGAACAGCCAGGAGGTGGTTTCTGTCCCTGCTCCCAGCTAATTCTCAAGTGTCTTCCTACCAGTAAGATTATTGGTGTCCTTTGGGAGAATGAACTAGACTTCCCACTGGGGAAAAAATGGGGCTCTCATTTGGAAAATGTCTTTTTTTTTTTAATGTTTTAAAACTGAAATAGCATGAAAAATGAAAAACAGGATGAAAAGCACAGATAGACCTTTTTTCTGAAATTGAATGTCTTAGACCCATCTGTTAATAGATGGATATAAAAGAACTGTAAATTCAAGTACAACCTCAAAGAGATCCAGAACTTAGATTAAAAATTAAATCATATTGAATAAATGATGAACCTTAAACAATTTCAAAGCCATCCAACTTTTTGAAGAACATTGACGAACCTGCACAACTAAGCTGTGCAGGCATATAATTTTTAAATCGGTGTTTGTTGAGAATCTGACTGGTGTGATTATTAGATTAGGAGAAGGTTTGCTAATCCCTTATTTATATTTTTATAATGGTTTTTGTCAGGGTGATGAAGGAAAGAAAGGAAGCAAAGGAAATCAAGGACAGAGGGGATTTCCAGGGCCTGAAGGGCCAAAGGTATGTTTCTTGTATTCTCATTTATGCTTTGGGGAGATTATAATTGTGTCTGGTTTTAATAAAATATTAGATTTCCACTGCAAATTTGATTACTTGTTCACTTCCCAACAAATACAAAACAAAGCCCCCTCAAATAAAAACAATCTTGTAGGAACCCCTCCATTCCCAGGCCATAATAGAATGGAATGAAGAGATTGTATAAAGTATGCAATCTTCATGGGAATGTTTATGCTTCTGAAATTGAGCCATATGTCAGTCAGCCTTCTCTAGTAATGGCCAAATATACAGAATTTGGGATAAAGCTGGAACCATAGCATGTACCATTTCTTCCTCATCTCATTTTGCTGGACAACAGCGGAAGTTGGAGAGTGAGGGGCAGCACACGAGGATGTGGAGCTTGAGCAGGCCCTCCTCATTTGGCTCTGCTCCGAGCCTTTCAGGGCCCGCTCATTCAAATATAGAAAGAAGATAATAAAGTGATCAATTTCACAAAGTTGTAAAGATAAGGAATTAGTAAGAACTCAGCAAAGTCCCCAGCTTCTAGTAAGTGTTCAACACATTATTCAGAGGGAAAAATCAGTCCTGTGAAATGGAAAATATGGTCCTGATGAATTGTCCCAACCAGGGTGCCAAGGAAGAAGTGAAGGAGATTGCCAGAGGCAAGCAAGGTTACGTGTCCTTAGGTGAAAACATCAAAGTCATGAGGTTCTCAAGAAACAGAAACTGCCAATTTGGGAGAGTTTATACCTCTAGAAATATGTTAATTGTAGGAAAAAAAATAAAGAGTATGTGTGAGGATGATTAAAAACAAAAATTAAAAAAAAATGGTACCGGCCAGATAAGAGCAGGTACAAACAGAGCACTACCTGTAGACCAGTGATTCTGAAACTTCAGTGTCACTCAGTGTCATCTGGGAAGGTTGTTACAAATCTAGACTTCTGGGTCCCTGGGAAACGGCATGTCTCCCAAAAGTGTCCTCTGCTGCAGGTAGTTCAAGAAGCACATTATGTGAAATGCCATCATATAGGAAATGCCTTGTATTAGTCTTAATACCAGTTATGATTCTTTATGTACTTGCATGTAATCAGATTTTATTTTTAAAAATTTTTTTCTATGTGTTTCTTTTATGTAAGAATCTCTTGGTTTAGGTCTTGTCCTGGTTATTCTTATTGAGAGTGAATATTTTTCTGTTTTGAAATAAAGCTGCTTTTAAAGATGAAGCATTGTCATATTTTAAAGCATAATCATACCTTAATTCAGAGGTCTTGTAATGAGAAAACTGTATACTTTCTATACTTTTCACATTTTAAAAGTAATTGGCCTCTTTAAAAGGTAGAACACAATAAGTGTAGAAGTATAATTTTGCTTTCTCCTTAGTCTTAGTGAAGAATTTCAAAAATTTATTTATTGTTGTTATTTTTTATTGAGAGACAGGTCTTACTAAATTATTGGGTTGCCTGGGCTGAATTTGGAGCCTCCTGCTTTAGCCTCCAGACTGCTGAGATTATAAATGTGTACCACCATGTGCAATTTAATGAAGAATTTTAATAGATAAGACTTTTGTTTCTTTGTCACAGGATTGGATAGCAGAGTGTGTCTGTTGCCATTGAATTGGGATGGGCACATACATGGTAGGGTGGGAACTGAGACCCAGAGACTGGTGTGCTTAGCTTGTGTTGCACTATTTGCACAGCAGAGGCCTCAGGGAAGATAAATTTGTCACAGTAAATGTGATTGCTGTGTCCTTCCTGGAGGAGGCCATGTGACCCAGCAGACAGATCATGTCACAGAGTGTTCAGAGAATATGAGTCAGGCAGAGAGGGATGAGTTGCAACCTAAGATCCTATAGGCACAGATATACTTCAATCTCTAGGTAAGTCTTCTTCTTTTTTGTGTTTTTTTTGGTAAAGGGCTAGATAGTAAATATTTTTGCTTTGTGGGCCAAGAAACAAAATTGAGACTATTGGATAGATATTCATCTTACAACCATTTGAAAATGTGAAATCATTCATAGCCAAGGGTGTTCAAAATCCAGAAGCAGCCTTGTTTGTTCTGCCCATACTTACTGTAGGGGGCTAGTTTCCCTGCTGTTCTGATGACGGAGCCACACCTAGAAATTTTGATCACACTCCAATATAAAATTATTTTAAATTATAATTTTAATTCACAAAATGTCATATTAGTATATTATGACATTTACATAAATTATGGAAAATTTAAAAGACTGATGATTGCTATATAGAGAAGTCCTAATATTTTCTTCTTATTACCCATCTTGTAGTATATGTTGATAGTTGCTTTGGAGTGGTGTTTTTCAAAGTGTGGTGTTGGGACTCATGTCAAAGTCACCATAGGCGTTTCATGAAAATGCACATTCCTGGGCTCAGCCTGTAAATGATTGAATCCAAATCTGTGGGGCTTGGAACCTCTGACTGCGTATCTACCAAATGCTGTGATAATTCTTATACTTGCTTAAATCTCAGTTATGTCCAGATTCAGAGGGACAGAGGAGCTGTCATTGCTCTGAGTGGGCCTCTGGACTTAATATTAGGTACCAAAGAGGAAAGGAGGGAGAAAAAGGTTGTTGGGGTAGAAAAGGAAGGAGAAAAGGGTTTAAATTTTTCTATTCAAAATTTCTGTTTTAATTTATAAATTCCACTTCTAAAAAGAATGTTAGATAAAGTATAATGGAAATAGTTATGGCACAAGGCATGGGCCCCTAAAGCAATAAAGGGGAAAGACTTATAAACTAGCAGTGTACTCTAAAACTTTATGCTGAATAAAATTGTTTTAATTGAACAAAATATTTTTTCTCTGAGCTTCCTGGCATACACTATAAAGAGAAGCATCACATACTACATCTTTTTTTTTTTTTGGTGCGAGGTATTGGACCCAGAGCCTCTTGCACCCTAGGCAAGTACTCTATCACATCCCCAGCCCTGGAGCCATCATTTTCATTAGCTAGTAAAAGGGTGCACAGGAGGTAAACATCCCCCCAACATTCAGGAATAAACTGAATATACTTATTTAAAAGCACTGAAATCTTACAGGTTAATAACTTTGGCAGTGGTGTACAGAAGATGTTCAAATTATTTTCAAATTGGTCTTTAAGAGAGAGATCAAGGTTCTAACATTATAAAATCTGCAGACATTTATATTCTTTTTCTAAAACAGTCCCCACATGTGATTTTTCTGCTTGAAATGTAATGAGTATTTTGCTCTTTCCAAGGGAGAGCCGGGCATTATGGGCCCCTTTGGAATGCCTGGAGCAGCAATTCCTGGACCACCTGGACCAAAGGTATATGTTTTGGGGAATTTTTTTTTTTTTTACTTTTGGAAAAGCTCTAGGAAATGGTCTCATTCAACCTGATATTTCACAGCTAGGCAGAATAAAAGTCAGCAACAGAGTTAGGACTAAAAACCAGGTTTCCCACTCCTGATCCTAATCTTTTCACTTCACACTGTGCTACCTCTCTCAATTCCTAAACCCTAAAGCAGGCAAGAATTTTATTACCTTTATTCAGAAGAATCTACTAGGATGTATAATTGAAAAGTGTGGCAGAAAAAATGCACTCAGTTTTAAGAGCACCCCCAGGCATTCTTACAGTCTAAGTATTTGACTCTGAATTGCTACATATTATTTCACTAGATTTTCTCCAGTTAGCTGTAGTAGTCTATACTGACAGGTTTTATTTACTCAGGATTTGGAATTCCTCTCAAATTTGTTGAAAGAATATCTCTTTCAAGGCCTGAGAGGAGTACATCAAGCTCTTTACCAATCCCTCTTTTGCTATGTACTCCTGTGATTCCTCATGAAACCTAGAGCCTATGAATGTTATTTGAAATGTACAGGGAGACAGAGGAGGACCTGGGATCCCTGGTTTTAAAGGAGAGCCTGGGCTTTCTATTCGAGGACTAAAGGTATGTTTATTTATGCTCTTTTTTTATCCTGCATATATGAAGGTAGATTTTATGCCTCATGTGTTAGTCAGCTTTCTGTTACTATGACAAAATTCCTGAAACAATCAACTCATAAACAGAAAAGCTTACTCTGTTTTGTGGTATTAGAGGTTTCAGTCCATGATTAGGTAGCCCTGTTGCTGTGGGTCTGTGGCATCACGGGAGAGCATGGTGGGAGAATGTGGTGGGGCAGCCTTTTCACTTCATGATAATGAGAAACCCAAAACAGAGACAGAAAAGGGCCAGGGTCCTGGTCCCCTTCAAGACATGGCTCCAATAACCTTCCAGTAGGTTCTACCGCCTAGAGGTTCCTCCATCTCTAAATAGTATGACAGGCTGGGGAAGAAGCCTTCAATACGTGGTCCTCTGGGTGCATTCAAAGTTTACATTATCGCACTTAGTTAAGTTGGTTGCTCCACTTGTAGAGTCTCTATACTGATGAACTGTTAGAATAGAGCTATTCTCTTTCTCAAAAAAAAAAAAGAAAAAGAAAAAAGAGTTTCTTTTTCAATACATGTGAGGAGCAGCAGCTCAGATGGTTAAATTTTTGCTTACTAGACAATTGTTTGAAAACACTCTTTTTGCAAAGTCTGTAATATAAGAGTTGGAATGGTATTTGAGTCTTTCAGTTAACTTATCAATGAAGAAGCACAACTGTTCTGAAAAACAGACCAAAGAATTTTGAGTTTGGAAACTTTTTTTTCCTTTTTTTTTTTTTTTGTTAAATTCTTTTATTGGTACATTGTAGGTATACAACACAATTACATTTCTCATTGGGAACTTGTACCTTTACATGATGCATCTTGGTTCTTATTCTTTCCCTATTCCTAGCCCTCCCTTCACCCCCTCCACCCTTCCCTATTTACAAAGACTTTATTTTCATTTTTTCCATTTCTCATCATTTTTCCTTTCTCTTTGAGTTTGGAAACTTTATTGGATAATAGTTTCTTCTGCTTTGATTGTCCTTCCTTTGGACTTATTGCAAGTGAAAATAAAAGTACTAAATGAGAACCCAACCAATTGTAAGTCATTATAACTAGTTTCGCATGACCATAGAGCATGGTTTCTCTCCTCACACTATACCCACTAGCATGGCAAAATACAGCATTCACAATATTTTTGGCTGTTGGCTAACACATCTCTGTTTATGACAATAGGCTTCAGGGGCTGTCATGTGTTTATCAAATGAATAGTGTGTTGTTATGTAGCTTTGAAGCTGCCTTCTATGATTCCTTATCAGATGTTTCAGTGAGATAGATAAAAGCAGTCAAATAGTCAAACCAATAACTTCCAGACTTAAAAAGAATGTAACTTGACTTCATATCTCAAATGAAATATAATGCAAAATCTGTCACAAAACAGATATAAGTTGGAGTGATTCTTGTTGAAGGTCCTCTGGTGTTCTTACCATTTTCACAGTTCCCCTGCTCGAATGACAACTGCAATAGTGTGCCTGTGATGGAAGGGTTCCTGGGATGCAAGGTTTTCAGAGCTAAACCTGGGAAAGTCTTGGACAAATAGGATAAGTTGTTAACCTCATTCCTCAGATCCCAAGGTACACAGAACTCAACTGTGTAGACAGCAGAAGGGGAAAAGGCTACATTTCACAGTGTGAAAATTAGACATGACCTTGATCAATTATTTGTGTGACAGCTCTCACATTGTTTCAAAACTGTACTCACAATCCATGATTTATATGCATCTGTTTGTGTTTATACTTCTCTTTGCAATAGGGATAACATAGAATTAAATGGGTTGCTAGAGTTCCAACCTACACCTGTTTTCCTCTGATGATTATTGGACATTGTAGATGGTGGTATTTAAAGATGTTTTCCTTTTCAGCCAAAATTTTTCTAATCCCTTGGGTTCCAATGATACTCTTTTTTCTATTCTTCCCTAATTCATTAATTTTAGGTTTCTGGGAGGTCATGTACTCCTTTAAATGTCTGATAGAAGTTTTGGCACATTAATTCAATTTGTGTACTACTTCAAGAACTACCAGACCTGCCCTAAAGCCCATTTCAAAACATCAGATTTTAGTTTTTGCCCTAATTTTTGTTGAATAAGAGAGACCTTTCCAAGTCTTTCATTTTATAGGACATTTCCTTGAAGTCAGGGCAGAAAGACCAACTGGCAAAGTTCCATCTACAGAAACGTGTGAGGAGTCTGAGATAAAATATGTCCTTCCTCTTGCTATTTCTTATTAATATTAGAAATTGCAACCTAACTGAAAATTTTTGGAGAGAGGACAAAAATCTCTAGGAAATTCAGGTGTGGTGGTGCATGCTTGTAATCCCAGTACTTAGGAGGCTGAGGCAGGAGGATTCCCACAAGTTCAAGGCCAGCCTGGACTACATGGTGAGTTCATGACCAGCCTGAACTACATGATGAGACCCTGTCTCCAAAAAAAAAAAAAAAATCTCTAGGAAAACAGGTTTGCAAACTAAGATTGTTTTCATGTTTTTTCCTTCCTCTGTGGGTGCCAGAGGGTAATAACAGGTGCCAGGAATTATTAAATTATTGACTTGGAACTTAGAAATAAAAACTGAAAAGTGATTTTGGATTCCAAATTTCTTTTCTTTTCAATGTGACCAGGGAGCAGTTACTGCTTTATTTTGTTGTTGGCCCTCTTCTTGTGTAAGCGTGGGGAGAAATGGGAGTCTTATTTGGGGATAAATATTGTAAGCGAATGTTCAGAGCTTTCACCCTAAATGTAGTTGGAATAGTGCACACACACACAAAAATGCTTCTGCAAAATGACTAGTTTCCTGTAGTTGGGGATGTACCAAAATTCAAGTCCCATATAGGTCTTCTTCTTCCTCTCTACCAGGCAACTTTAAGAAATCATCTTAGGTTTGTGTTGATAGTAAATAGTATATTAAGTTTGGCTGCTATTGAAAGCTTTTGATGCTGAAGGATATCACTGTAAAGGAATGTTTATAACATTTTCATGAGTCCTAAAATGTGAAACACAAACTGCCAGTATCCCATTACTTCATAAGTTTTTAAGAGTTACTCTATTTAGGTTTTCACTTGGGTTTATTTATTCCCCATGTGATTTGAGTGCCATGAATGAAGACAGTTGATTTAATACAATAGTAGATCACATAGTAATCTTATTCTAACACTCAGAATTTTCTTGTTTTTTTAAAATTAGTCCATGTCTGTGGTATAGGATTACATTCATCATAGAAAGTTGATGCATGCACATAACACATCTTGATTCTTTTTTTATCTCTTTCCCTTCCCTCTTCCTACACTCAACATTTTCTATGTATTCTTTCTTTTATCCTGTGCTTATTAAATTTTCTCATTTTTTCTTCCTGGTTTGCAATACACAAAATTGGTAATTTTAAAAATTAAAGTATTAGCAATGTATTATAATATTATATCTTTTGGGGGGGTGAGATAGGGTCTCACTGTTCAGGCTGGCCTATTTAGTGCAGGCCGGCCCCAAACTCACAGCAATCCTTCTGCCTCAACCTCCCAAGTTCTGGGATTACAGGTATGTGCCAGCACCCACGGTGATACTGTATCTTACAATTCCTTCTACGTGTGTTTCCTATGAGACTTTGTAATGGTTCCTATATGTTGCCTACATTCATACCATATTTCCTGCTGAGCTCAAGTGCATGAGACTTGTGAAGAGACATGGAGTTGTCCTATGTGGTAGGATTTTATCCTAAAAATTTTTATATTATTCCTTTGCACTTACCAAATCTATCTTTGGTACATTGAATTGGTATTATGCTCAGGTTTTCCCTGATGGTTCATGTCTAGTCTCATGATATCACCTGGTTTTGGAATTTACCCAGGGTGCCCAAGGCCCTCAGGGACCAGTGGGTACTCCAGGACTCAAGGGCGATGGCTATCCTGGTGTGGCTGTAAGTGTTGATGTTATTTTTCCTTTTTATTTTTGAAATTTATTCATTTTTAATTCACACATAACTGTATATATTTGTGGTGTAGAGTGTGATGATTTGATACATGCATATAATGTGTAAAGGGAAAATCAGTATAATTAGCATTTCTATCTATTTAAACATTTATCATTTTTGTTTGTTTTGTGGACCTTTAAGCCCTTCTTTTCTGATTTGCTATAAAATATATAATAAATTTTAAACTACAGAAATGTTGAAAACATTACTTTTCCTCCCTCTCCATTCATTCTGTTTTTCTGAGCATTGCATATGACAAGGTGCCCCCTTATGATGTCATCTCAGGGACCTCGAGGATTACCAGGACCCCCGGGACCCATGGGTTTACATGGAGTTGGAGACACTGGAGCAAAGGTAAGATTTTTGAAGTAGAAAGGATCCTAGCTTCTAAAAACATACTTATAGGTAATGGTGTTCATAAAGATGATTGTTTTTATCTGACAGAAGAACAGAGGTGCCTGAAATAATCAGTAGTTACTTGCCTTTACCTCTGGATTTTCTGGGGTACTTGAACTAACCTGAACACAGAGTTTGACTTTATGGTTTTTCTATTAGCAACTCTCACATTCCTTTGCTGCTTCTGCTTCTTGTACTAACATCAGGATTCAGTTCAGAGCCCTCCTCTCTCCTCTTTTCCTAGACACTGTCATCCAGTCCCATGGCTTCAACCATTATCTGCATTCTGATGGCTTCCTAATTTCTAACTTCCTTTTCCTAAGCTCTCATTTAATGTATCTAGATTTTGCCATCTATTTCCTTTAGATTTCTTACAGACATCTCTAGCCTAAATTCCAGAAATAGAACCCTTGATTTTCACTTCATAATCCTGCAAAAGTCATTGCCATTACTCCATGCTCAAGCCCGACCTAAAATTCATCCTTTTACCTTCCTTTTCCTCTTTAGTTTAGTCTTTTGATAAATTCTGAGTTCTGTTCTCAAGTATATCTTGACTCAGGCTCCTTTGTTTCTTCTGCTTCCTCCTGGCAAAACACCATCACTATCACTTGGCTGGGCTATTCAAATGGCTTCTTCACTAGTCTTCCCTCTTCCAACTCTACCTTCATATGACTTGGCACACAGAGTGATCTTTGAAAATTACAAAGCAGACAATACTTCATTTTAAAAAAAAGTATAGTAGTGGCTTCTCTTTTTATTTAGAATAAACTTCAACCACTTTCCTGAGCCTTTGGGATCCTTCATGGCCTGACACAGCTTCTGTCTATTCCCCCTCACTAACCTGTCCAGTCATGTTGGCCTGCCCTATCCCAACTCTTGCATGCTTCTGAGCTTTGGCTCTGCTAGGATAGCCAGTTCTCAAGGCCTCAGCTCATATCTTACCTCCCTATCCACCCATTCAAAACACATCACTGTTATACCCCTGTGTATTTCCTTTTAGAATGGATCACTTTCTTAGATCACACTGCTTGTTTATTGCATAGCACATTCCACAAGAATGTAGGTTTTCTTGAAGGCAAGCTCTTTGTGTTGTCCCCTCCTAACTTCCTGGTACCAGATCTTGGAGTGCAACCCATTAAGAGGTCTATAATCTGTTGAATGACTAGAAAATGAATGAATGATCATCGTTATCCTAAACAGAAAAATTTTCCTTAGTAATATAACTACTCAGCTTTTCCTCATGATTCTAGCTCATTAGTGAAAGAAGATATACCCACTCAATGCCAATTCTTTTGTGTTGTTTTTTGTTTCTGCCATAGCAGAAACATAGAGGTGACCACACCCTGATAGTGCTCCTCTACAATGGCCCAGTGTACTTTTGCTTCTTCCAAGTAGAATAAAGGATCGGAGAATGCATCTAAATATCAACTCTAGAAAGATTTTTTTTAGTCTTATTTTTATTTTAATTTTTTTGGTACTGGGAATCGAACTCAGAACCTTGTATTTGTCAGGCAGGTGCAGCACCGCTGAGCTAAATCCGCAGCCCTCTAGGGAGATCTTAATACCTGCCCTGTTTCTGTTTCTTGGAGGTAATTACAAGGGGTCAGTGTGAGAACACATCTGAAAGTACTGGGTAAACCATACAAATGTGAGATGCTTTGTTCAAAGTTCCAACTTCATCTGTGTCTCCATTACTTTTCTTATTGCTGAGACAAAATAGCCAACACCCAAAGTGAAAGGAGGAAAGGTTTATTCAGCTCATACTTTGTAGAGGGGTCAGTCCATACTTGGCTGGCTGCAAGGCAGAGTGGCACATGGCAGAGTGGCATCACAGGGGAGAAACAGTTCGTGGTGCACACAGGATAGCAAAAGCAGCAAGGGGTCTTAGCAGCTTTTTTCTGTCCCTTTTATACTCTATCTAAGCTACTGGGATTAGGGCAGTGCCAAACCAAAGAGTGGTCTGATTTAGTAATCACATGCCACCAATTCCAGCATTGCACCATGAATCAATCACACATGCTAGATCCAGCCACCTCTGAAAAATACTGCATGAGGCTTTGGGGAACATGTAGACACAAGCCAGAACAGTCTGGACTAAACCAGATTCTTGAATAAGCCTTGGCATTGTCAATGAACTATACTGAATTTAAGTATTAAGGCAATCTTTTTCCTTTAAGGGATAGTTTATCAAAGTGCTAAAGTATATAAAAAATAGAGAAATTCAATAGGTAAACTGTTATTTTCTGCTCTGAGTGAAACATTTGAAAAAAGGGGAAAAAATTATAACTGGAGCAAATATTTCTTTAGAAAAATAGAAATTTATTCCTATTTAAAATAAGACAAAAATAAAATGTTAACTATATAATGGACTGTATTTTTATTCCAAGGGAAACAGATGATTATTTACATTTTCAGAGAGTAGATTATTATGAGTGTTTTATGTAAGCCTGCGTAATGTTACATTAAGTTATATTATTATGCTACTGCTTTAAATTTAGCATTAATAAAGACAGGCACTTAGGCACAGATAAAGAGCATTTAAAAATTTCATTCTTGTGGATATTCCACTCTGTCAGATTATTTAAGTCATAGAGTAAAACATTTGCTGAATATTTTCATACCACTTCCCTCCAAATGTTCCTTGTATTTGTTTTCATATACCATCGGGGGCAAACCAAGAAAATGGTGTTTCTTGCAAAATTTCATACTACTTTTACATTTAAATTTTTCATTGTGTTTGAAATAGCCAATGTGTTGCCAGGTATGTCATCAGTGAGACTTAGTCTCCTGTGCAGGCCAACAAGAGCAGTGTGAGTGCAGGCTGCAGCCTTCAGCCTGCTTTGAGCTGGAGGTGGAGGTTGGGGGAGGAACAGAAGCCAGGCCCACCTCTCTATCTGCCTTCCTCTGAGACGCCCCTGACTTCTCTCCATTGCCTCCTGTTTCTTCCTGTGGGAAGTGTTTGAACCACGACATCTCTAGATGTGGAAGGAGATGTTAGGAGAGTGAGTTGGCTGTAGAATCCAAGGAACTTACATTGTAAACTTGCAAATGAAGGAAGTACTAAAAGCAAATACCAGCTTTTAAATGACTTTTGAAATAACCTCTCCTTTTTTTAGAAAAGAGGCCTCCAAGTCTCGATGTGACCTTTTTTTCTGAAGAAAACTTTTGGAAACACATAGACACTGTAAAGAGAAGGGAGAGAGTTTGAAAAGTTTAATTCTAGATAACTTTGTCCTGATAAAGTGAAGATGAGAATTCTAAAATAACAAAAATTATCATTGGCAACAAAGCCTAGGACCCAGATGTATGCCTAATTTCTCTCCTTCCACTTTGAGTTTAAACAACAGAGAAACTATAAGTATGTGGGAGTATTTTGTGTGTGTGGTTGTATAGACATATGTTTCCTGATATGTTTTTCATTTAAACTCTGTGTAGTCACCTTAAAATCTTGGCCTTAAGGCATTAACTTACAAAACAAATGTGTTTTGAAATGAGGAAACCATTAAAGTTGATGATTAATTTATGGTAGGTTTTTGAGATATTTAGTTAAGGTCACATATGTTTAGCATATGACCAACATTAGAATCAAAGCTTCTGTGTTTCAAAACATATAAAAACTTTCCCTTACATCTAGCACACTTGTGGTACTCTGTGGCTTTTTCTCAAGTGGAAAATTTTATAAAACATCAGTGGTTGTAGTTCTTTTAATACAGTTACCTTTAATTTAATTCAAATTTTGACAGGACCTTCTGAAATATTTCAAAATTTCTTGTAAACATTTTCAAGGACATAGTAGATGTAGTTTTAAAATCTATTTGTGAAACACAGTGGCAAGAGAAACTGATAAATATGAATCCTTGCTAAATGGAAAGTGCTCATCCTCTGTCAGAAGTCTGGACTGGAAGTCCTGGCTCACTGACAGGGAAGGCAAACTCAAAGACCCTACTATTACTGCTGCATTTATTCACTGGAGCCTTGGAGATTTAGGAGGAGCCCTTGTGATTTGAGGATAGTCATTACATAAATCTCATCTCCCTTTTAGAAGCTGCAGATAACTTTTTCCTCTTGAATTTTCTCTCCCAAAGCCCTGTGAGGTCCATGTAACCAAAGGGCTGATTTACTGGTGTTCATGAGCCTAGGAGTTTGTTTCTGGCCTCACATAAGCAGAACACAGGGATGGCTCTCCTGAGCTTCATAAGGGCAGGTGTATCACGCCTGTTTCTCTACTAGTTCTTTCAGCTTCTCTCAGTGTGCTAGCTTATCACAGGGAAAGCTAAGCCTTTCCCAAAGCCTTAGAATGGTTTAACTTAGGCCAATCCTTAAATCTAGCCTTGGGGAGCTCAGAGGACCTCTTCACCATCAAGTAGTTGGTATATCACCTGTGGGCAGAAAAGACATGTAGTATGATTGTTGTTCTCAGAGTTATAATTATTGTATATTACCTATACATTTCCAAGATATGACATTTTTTCCAATTTGCCTATTTTCTAAATAAGGAAATGAAGAAATAGAGAAGTTGAACAACTTGCCTCTTTACAATACAGACATTTTTGGTACAATATGTGTTGTGTGTATGAAAGGGAGAGTATGAATGTGATGACTGGGTAAAAGACTGAGTGGCTGAATGAGTCAGACCAGAAAGTGACACCCTCCCCTGTCCATGGATACTGTCTCCAAATTTACCCATCTTCAAACCATCTCACTCCTGCTTTGTGTGTAGTTTGGGGATGGTTTTTCTTTCCATTCTTGCTTTTTCATCACTACAACCTAGAAGATATAAACCTTAAAGAGAAACATACACCCAAACCCAAAAGAGTTAAAATTTTTCAAAAACGTTATATGTTTGAATATTGTAAACACATTGCTTTGTTTGACAAAAGGGGCCCATAGTCATAAATTAAAATGCAAGTCTGTGTAAAATACCACTGTGTATCATTATTCTAAAAATGTTTCCAGCATCTGAATTGCCCCTCTGTTCTCTGCAATAGCTCACATATGTGCACACCACCACCAAGCAGTGTGGGAACAGAGGACCGATTCACACAGAGATGCATTAGGAATTTGTGGATTTCATTGGCACACACGGACCAGACAAGGAATTCCAGTTTGAATGGGCCTAAGAAGGAGGGCTCACCTAGGATATAGGCTGAATAGTAATAAAGTTAAGGGTCCACAATTGCAAGTGGATTTGAAACCACTCCCTCATAATATGCCTGAAAAATTGCTACAGGCTGGACCGTAAGCTCATGATAGTACTAATTAAAGCCAGAGCCAAGTGAAAACTGAATGTTAGGCAGTTTGACCTGTAGGTTTCAGAACAGGTCAAATTCAAGACCAGGAAAACTTGACTAGGTGACTTTTGAAGGTTATTATCTGATTCCATTCTATGTATGATGTATAAAATCTGAGCAGCATTCCAGACTTCCAGATTGTGACTTTCAATATTGCTTTCATTTCTTCTTGTGCTTTTCCTAGCATTGCATTTCTCTTCCCAGGAGTAAACACATACTTTCCCTGCAGCCCTGGAGATGTACACTAACTCCTCTGAACATTCACTGCCCTCATTACCATCAACACATGCTTATTTTTAATAAGGCAGACTGGGGAACTTTCCTCCAGTGGAAAGTTATATTGAATATGAGCACTATAGAGCCTGCTGTTCTCCTTGTCATTAGGTGCAGTACCAGTGTTTATATTTTCAAGTTTCTAATTCAATTAAATAAGAAAGAATTTCCTATTCAATGTAATTCTCGGCACAAAGCAATCAAGCTTATCGTCCATGAATGACTTCGAAAAATGCAATAACAACAAATCCCCCAATTCCCTTAGCAATTATTAAAATTATCAGGAACCAAGAAATATGGTTGTTTTCAGATTACTATTAAAGTTCTAGGAGAGAAATGTATTTGACGAGTTGAAATTATTTTAAATACTTTGAAATTTAAAGCTGAAAAAATACCTGACAGGAAATGTGATAGCAATGTGAGTAATGTGCTTTTCAGCATCTTCTAAATTATTTCTTAATCCCCTTAATAATCATGGTGTTCATTTTAAAGGGTGAGTGATATGACAATGATTAGTCAATAGCTAGTACACATGACTGGTATCTGGGTTGCTGTAATGAATTTAGAATGAAGCCTATAAAATTTCCATTGACATCCTGAAAACCATAGTGAGGTATTCAAGAGTCACTAAACTGTGACATATGCTGAACTGCACTGTTTGTTTCAGAGTGGTGCTCATGTTTATGCAAGTTGAAGACCTAGTTATGGCTTAACTTTATTGGAAAGCCAGAAAGAAACATTAAGCAGATACTAATCATTACTTTGAGTTCTCCTACATTATTTTAAACCTCAATATTCTTAAGCTTCATCATAGTGGACTCTTCAGAGTACTATTCCTTAAAAAAATTCTTAAGAGTGATTATTTTCACAGTGAATTCAATTTGATTATTTCCTCCAAAGTAGAAAAGCAGGAAATCACCTTTTGTACAACTTTAAGTTGCTTTCCCCTTAAAGAGTGAAAGGGATTTAATTGGCACAAACAAAGGGAGAGAGAATGGCTGAAGCCTTGTGTATGGTCTAGTGGGCTGATTATTTTGTCAAGTATTATATATAAATTTTATTAGATAGATAAGATATAATGGTTGTTTCCTTGTCATTGCTTCATATCAAAATTTCTGCCACTTATTAGCTATGTGACCCTAGCAAGATATTTCATCTCCTTGATATTTAGGGCCCTCATCTGTGATTTGGGATGATACCTATTTCACAGGGCTCCTCCTTGAAATTAATGGAATAATATAAGACACTTTTAGGAGTTCTAACCAATGAAAACTTTATAGTTAGTAGTAGTCACAGCATGATTTACTCTGCCAAGTCGAGTACACTGTAGGATGGATGAAATGAGCAATTAAGAATTTCTATAGGTAACAGTTGTGGAATTAGACCTGTACAAATGTGGAGGTAAACCAGAACTGAGGAAGTCAACAGAGGGAAATTGGAAAAGAAAGTTGTAGGCAGCTAGGTACTTGTGCAAGTATACAGGTCTCTTAGAATAAAGGAAGAATTTTTACAAGCCAGAATGTTTTATTTTTTTCTCCTTGAGAATATGATTGACATTATATAGGAAAAATACTTTTATAGCCACACAGGTGTGGTTTTTGCATTAAATGGCAGTTGAGAGAAAGCCTATGGAGAAGGCAGCATCTTGTATGTGGTTACATCCAACATCAAAATAGGAGATGGCCTCTGGAGTCATACCTAGGATGAATTATGTCAGGCTGTGTGAGTTTAGGCAAGTCATGTAATCTCTGCAATCCTCAGTTCCTTCTCTGTAAAATGGAGTAAGTTGATATTGATAGGATCAGTTGAGATAATGAATAAAAAGTGCTTGCTAATAAATAATAATAAACTTAGTGCATGTTCATTATTATTTACAATAAGTTTTAATATTGATAGCAAGGCTTTACTAATGAGAAAGTATTTGTAATAGTGTACATGCACTTTTTTCTTTTAAAAAGTAAAAATTCCAATGTATGCTTACTATAATTCATAAAATTATGTTTATTTTTAAAGGTATTAGATAAACCACTATGCAAGGTTATGGTCTAGGTCAGTGATGACGAACCTGTTGCTCACATGCCACACAGCAGGTTGTTTGTTATCATTGGAAGCTCTAAAAGGTTCGCCATCACTGATTTAGGTAAAACATTTACTGAATCATTCTCTCACATGAATGCATACTACAAACAGTCCTAAACTTTCCCCTTTCTAGTGAAATTAAAAGGAGTGTCTCCTATCCAGAGTATCTCTTATGGGCCAAGAGGAAGTCGGAAGCTATGTAAGCCGTTATTATTTTCTTGAGGGAGTGAAGGCGGATAGGAATAAAGCTTAGACTGTGGGCTTATGAAACTGATGCAGCTATAAATGGAAACACCAGGATTTGCTCTCAGTTCTGTTCATTATCTCCTAGTACAAGGGCTCCCTCTGCAGGCTCCCACAACCCTCAGATTTTTACATGGGAGACTAAAACCAGCGATGCAAGAACTTGTTCTGATTTCCTTTATTTGAGAGTGTCACCCTGTATGCTGCCAATAAAACCATAAAGCAGAAGTCCCACTGGTGAACACACCTCTTCATAGGTACCAGTAGTGCTGCATCATGGGAGAACCGGTGGTGTCAAGTGGCAAAGTGAGTCTTTTCACAATGCTCTTGCTTAAGTCACCAGATGTGTCCATCTTCTATTTTTTTAAGCTGGTGGATATAGAGACCTGCTCAGATCCAGGTGCAGTTTTCCTTGGCCAGTCTATTTTTAGATGGAGTTGTGTATTCTGCAGGAGGCACATGGTGCTCAGCTACGTCTTTTCTAAACTCTTGTTTGAATCCTGGAAGGGCAATGAACAAGAACATGGGAGAGGAAGCTGCCATATCTGGGGTAAAGTTGGGGTGAAGGAGAAAATTATTTCTGATAAAACATTCCATAGTTCTAGGCAGTGTTTACTTATCTGTGTTTGCTTGTATTCTATTTTGTTAGAGAGTGTCAAAAGACTTGGATGAGAAATGACTTGTCTTTTTCGAAAACTAGCAAAATGTGTGAATCTGTTAGGTGTAGTTGAAAGGCCTCATGCAGGGAATGTACAGACACTTCAGAGAAGGAAAATGAGGTCATGGAGATGTACATAACTGAGGGCATTCCTGTTCCCTACTTGGAGCTCTTGATGTGGGAGCCATCATTTAAGCTGGGAAGAACTTGAGGTCTCTCAGAACTACGAGTCAGTAGGAGAGTGATGTTAAAGATAATTAGTACCTGGGGCCTCAAAAGCAGCCGAGTACTACTGGTAAGTGGAAGAGATGGAGATAGGAGAGCAGAATCATAAAAGTGGTCTGTCAGCAAAAGAGAAGTATATGATTATGAAAGAGATTAAGTCAGTAATAAAATATGGTTTAAGAGTTCTCCCTATTCTGTTATTTTTATCTAGAAGTATTTTAGAAAGGTAAAGATCTTGGAAAACATAAATTCAAAGCCTGGCTCTGGCTCTCTTTTTCCTTTATAGCTTTATCAAAGCGTAGTTTACACTTCAAAGAAGTTCTTCAAGTATGAATTAAATGATTTTTCAAAGTAAATTTATCAAGCAGTATATCCATCACCATTGACCAGTTTTACAACGATTTATCCCCAAATAAGTTCCTTCACACCCATTTACAGTTAATCCATGTTCTTAACCTTGGCAAACACTAACCTACTTTCTGTCTGTATAAGTTTACCTTTTGTGGACATTTCATATTAATGGAATTAAACAATGTGTCTGACATCCTTCATTGAAAATAATGATTTTGAGCTTCATCTATTTTATAGTATGTGTCCATAGTTCATTCCTTGCTATATTTTGTCCATCCATTCACTGGTTTATGGGTATTAGATTATTACCACTATGAATTATGAGCTATTATGAATAATGGCGCTAAGGACATTCAGATACAGGATTTTGTGTGACATAGGTTTTTGTTTTTCTTGGATGTATGCTTTGGAGTGAAATTGCTGGATCGTGTGGTAAATGTACGCGAAACTTTAAAAAAATCTGCCAAAGTTTTTTCCAAATGGGCTATGATGGCTTAATAGTGCAGGGAGGCTTCCTGTTTGTCTATGTCTGTCTGGCCCAGCCTCTTAATATTTGTGCAGACATGAGTGAACTTTAGTTTTCCTTTAATAAAGGGCAGGGGGCTCATTGACATTTACCAAGGACCTGCACTATTCTAGATCTTGTGATAGGAACATTCACATGCTTTGCCATGTTTCATTCTTATCACTGTGAAGTGTAGATATTATTTTCTACATATCTGATGTATTTACTGAGGTTCAGCAGACTTAGCTAAACTAGTTATCACTGTAATGCAGGATTCCCATAAATATTAAATTAAATAACACACACAAACATGTCTAGCATAGTCTCAGGCATAGGGAAGTTAACTAATAAAGAGTTTATTTTCCTGCTTCTTTCCATTGTTAGCTTCTTAGAAAGGGTCCAACCACAGGGTCTGCCCCGCTTTCTTGGGCCTCATCCCTTTTCTGGCAATAGTTGCCTGTTATAAAACTGTCATGCCTTGGAGAAACTTTATAGGATTTACTCTGCAGTCACAATCACATTAGTGGCACAAATATCATAAAGCCAACCCCTAAGTCAAGTAATATAGTCTTTGTTGATTGAAACAATAAAAGCAACTAGTTCAGGATATAATTATATCTCTTAACTTCTATTTATTCTTTTCTTTTGTGCTCTGTTTATAATGGCAGTAATTACTTTTCTAAATTCTAGAGGAAAAAGATCTGAAAAAAGTATATATTAATGTTGCCAAGAAGTTAACTACCTGGATTGATTTCAAATGGACCTTAATTAGTTGTTTTAAGGATTGTATGATTGGCAGTAAGAAATGAAACAAAAGGTGATAACACATGTCAAAATAGGAAAGTAATTTAGGAAGAAAGGGTTCAGTTAATATCTTAATCAAATTCAAAGGTTTCTAAAATATTAAATGTATCATTGGACGTGCATATTTAATGAAATATTATGCAGTTTTTGAAAAATCACTAACCTATCATTTGGTATATCTTTTAGGGAGAGCCTGGCGCCAGAGGCCCTCCAGGTCCCTCTGGGCCTTGGGGCATAGGAACTCAAGGGCCAAAGGTGAGTCTTCGGTTCTGTGATGTACCTGGGGATAGAAGCAGGGTGAGCAGCTATAATCTGAAAATCCAAAATCTGAAATGTTTCAAGTTCCAAAATTTGGAGTACTGTGTCAGAGTCTGAGCTGGAAGGGTAAAGAATCTGTGCTGGAAGCCTGGAGATAGATGTTGAAAGTCCAAAGGCCAAAGCAAAGGTTAGAACTCCTCCAAAGAAGTAGAAGAGAGACTTCCTTCTTTCCTTTTTTATTCTGTTCAGGCTACAAGCCTATTGGTTGGTGCCACCCCATCCAGAGTGGGTCTTCCCTCTTCAGTAAGTCTATTATTTAGTCACATCAAGAACTGTGCTAAGCCAACCAGCTAGGCATTTCTTACTCAACTTCACAGAACAGTTAACTATCAGAAGCACCAACTTGACACTGAAAGTAGAAAATTTCACATCTGACCTCATGTGACAAGTGGTAGTCAAAATCCAAGTACGCTAAACGTATTGTCTAAAAGTATCTTCAGGCTATGTTTATAGGACACCTAAGTGGGTTTTGTGGTTAGTGTTCAGTCCCGTTTCTCAAATACTTTGTTATGTTTATCTAATATTCCAAAATTTTAAAAATCCAAAATCTGAGATATTTCTGGTCCAAGCACATCTAACAGGGTTACTCAACATGTACCGTTAATGCCAATCAAGTAAACAATAGCTTCATAGTGTTTGTGTTGGTGTTAACTTCTTTTTCTTGATTACTGATGCAAAATCTTATTTTTCCACTTCATCTGAAATTTTCGTAAAATAATATTTACATTTATAGACCTATGTACTTCCCACAAAGAAATGAGAAAGTCAACCTTTTTTAAGTAGTAGCAATGTGCTCAAAATATTTCTAAGTTTCTTAGAGTCTGTTTTATCATCAAGAAGCTCATATTTGCTTTGGCCAGAGATGCCTTGGTTAGTCTTTTACCAGGTCCCTGGCTAATATATTGTACCTATGTGCTGTGTCCACACTGGCAGATCCTCAGTGCAAGCCTCTAGAATTATTGTCCCCAAAGAAGATGAGAAGAACTACCTTTGGCTACTTTTGCCATTATTTCTGTTTCTCTTCCTTTTGTCTCTGCTAGTTTGGTGGTTATTTGTCTTTTTATTCTTTCAATCCAGTGTTTCTCAATGAAGGGGATACCCCCTCCCCCTGCCCCCACTATGGGGTATTTGGCAATGTCTGCAAACATTTTGTGTTGTCACACCTGGGAATGCTATTGCCATGTAGTAGGTAGAGGCCTGGGATGCTGCTGGACATCCTATGATGAACAAGCACTTTTCATAATAAAGAATCATCCAGCTCAAAAATGTCAATAGTGCTGAGTTTGAGAAACTCTAATTTTATTGATTATTCTCCTGCTCAGGAAATATTTTTTTAAAGAAAGGTAAAGAAGTATCAAGCATTTTTACAAGGCGTCAAAGAACTACCCAATATCAATTCAGTTTTCAAATATATGCATTCACATATATTTGAATATATTTGGATTCAAAAATGCACAGATGTGAACTTGAACCCTATCATCAGAGAGGAGACGGAATAAGCTTTATGAATCAAAGATTTTACTGAGAATACCAGAATTGTCAGGATTCCCAGTTTATCCCTTTTTTTTGTCTGTCAGCTCTGGTTTGGCAATAGGTTATTTTGAACCTCATAGATCACTTTATACAGATGAGGATCCTCCTAAGATGTCAGTAGTCATTATCACTGGTGAAGAGAAGATGGGTCTATTTTAATTTTTCATTGTCATCTTAATTTTTGGTTTTAAAATATTTTTGCAATGAGAAAATATTTCTCTTATAATCAGAAAAAATAGATTTTATTCCATACCAGTAAGAACAGTACTGACTTATACAATGACAAATCAACCCACCATTTCTCAAAGCTTCTTACATTCAATATTAATTTAGGGACTTCTAAGATAAGTAAGTTAATTTTCTTAGAGCCTTGTCACATAACAATGTTTTAGTCATTGGTGCACTGCATGTGAAGGTGGTCCTTTGAGAATTTTATCATTTAGTGATGTCACAGCCGTTTCTGTGTAAGTACACGCCATGATGTTTATGCAGCATAGCAGTTTCTCAGCATACATTTCTTAGAACTGAGTACCATTGAGGCTGTAGAAATGTGCACTGGAAAATTCTACAAGGTAGTATGTATTGTTTTCCAATTTGCTTCCACCCAAGAAGTCTTTCCTTAATAAACACGGGATCACCTTATGAGCACACACTGGGAGATGCTATATTCACTTACTGCTGCATAAAATCTAACACCAGTTCATAGCAATAGCCACTGAGTCTTTTATAGCAGTCCCAGACACTCCACATTGAAATGGAGCAGTGTCTTACTGGACACATGGAATCCCGCTTCTGTCTTTTTAGACTTGGTGTAGAGTGGCCTGGTATTTTAGGGTTAGGATAGCTAGAGGAGCCAAGCAGGAACTCCTGGCTTCCACTTCTGCTTATTTCAAGCAACACTGTCTTACCCTTTAAAAAAAATATTTGATTTATATGTAAGATTTTGTTTGCAAGCAATTTGACTGAACTAAACTATTTAGAAAAATTCTTCTTTAAATGAAATATGAAATAACTCATGGACAGAGAGAAGGTCCTAATCAGACTGAAGTAAGGATGGAGCCGAGAGCAGTAATATTTATGTTTTATCTTCTTCCTTAGTCTTCTTACACTTTGTCTAATTTCTTCCCATCTTCCCACAGGGTGATATTGGGCAGAAAGGCTTGCCTGGCCTTCCTGGGCCACCAGGCTATGGGTCCCAAGGAATTAAAGTAAGTGAATGTGATTGTGTTAGAATCATCTCTCAGGTCAGTAGCATGACTGGGAGAAGAGGCTGGGGATAATGCAAAATATGGCAACTATGAGATAGATTTCAGGTGAGGTTAGCAGTTAAAATTGCATCTAATATTTAGAGACACCATACAGAAGTGTAGAAATGCAATAAGTACAATAGTTTTACAAATGATACACACACAAATTACTTAATGAAAAATTTAACTGTTTGCTGTTCTCTCTGGTTTCCGAGAAGAATGGAAACTTCATGTCCAGCTCTGTTCTCTCTCTCTCTCCCCCTCCCTCCCTCTCCCTCTCCCCTCTCTCCCTCCCTTCTCCCCTCCCCTAAACCTGCCCTCCCTACCTGTATGCTCCCCTCATAACCAGGAGTAGGGGGACAGAGGGCAGGATGTGGGGAGCTTTCCAGTTTTAGCTCACAGAAGACTCACCCAGGGACCTTACAAATAATATTGATACCCAGCCCTAGAAGATTGGAATCTTGATCACTTAGGGTAGACTTTGAGTACTGTGATTTTAAAAGTTCCTCAGTAGAATTCACAGATATCTGCTTTCTGTTTTATTTCTGCTTTATTGTTGTTAGATAACAACAAACCTATCGAGCAAGGTGGAATTTTCAAGGTGTCCCATGTCTCAGTAGATAAAATTTGGTGTCTAGAGGTTACCAAGTATTTCAGTCAAGTAATTCCCCTTTTTTCCTTTTTTCCTCCTATTTATTGGAGACAAAGTCTCATTATATAGCCCAAGCTGACCTTGAATTCATGGGGGTCCTTGTGTTTCTGCCTCCCAAATGCAAGGATTACAGGTGTGTGCCACTACACCCAGCCCCTTTTCCACTTTTTATACGTAGATTTTGTTTTTAACCTGTCTCATTTCTCTATAACCCTCCCTGCAATAAATTGGTATTTATTATCATGGGTATGCTTTGATATTGAGTAATTGATAATTGAGAACTCTAGATAATTAAGATTGGAGATATACAAAACAAACTTTTACAAATAGCAGAATTTCTTAGTAAGCAGAAGACAGAAGGAACCTAAGATAATAAATATGAAAGTCCTGTGTTGGCATTAAATACGCCTGTGTAGAAAAAGTGAGCCAAGTCAAAAGCAAAGCTCAATGAATCTGTGTTAAATCTTCTAATCCAGTGATGGTGAACCTTTTAGAGCTTTTAATGATAAGAAACAGAGTGCTCCAGCACATGTTCCATAGGTTTGCCACCCATGTAGATCTAATCCATCACACAGTGTCCAGAGTTTTCATGGCAGGTCTTTTAAATAACAGTTTTTCATCTGTCAGTTTGAGTATCCAAGCAAAGACCAGACAGCATGTTGCTGATAGCATGCAAGCACTGGAAAGTACAGCAAAACTCTGCTTCTGTATAAACATCATTCTTATACTTAATCCTTAAATGTTATGCCTAAACGATGGTAATGCTCTCTCTACAAGGCGTTGTGTGGGTTTGCTCCAATATGAGCTCAGTTCACATGTGCTGTTAATATATTATGTCCACTTCTTAAATCTGATGCCAGCTTTCTCCTTTCTATCTGGAAATATTTCCTTTATTCTTACTGGAGCACATTGGGTTGCATTTAATTAATCTTCATCAACCATGACTTTCCTGGCTTTAGGCCCTTTCTTATGCCCTTCAGTTTATACTGTGTTCAAATCTGTCCTGAGTGAAACTAGCTTATGGAGCCAACTATCATAGAGAAAGAACCCAAACTTCCATATGACATATCAGAAATGACAGAAGCTTTTTCTCCACTAGGTTGTGATGTTGAGCAAGGTAGTACTTGACCATGGCTGACTCATAAAATCATTGTAGAGCTGTTAGACCTGCCATCCTTCTTGCACAGGGGCAGAAGTGTTTGCCTCATTTTCCTGACTCTTAGTCCAACCATCATTGCAAAGTAGAGGTAGCTGAATAAATAGAGCTAGTGGTATTCTTTTGAGTCATTGTAAGACTACATACTCAGTGAGATTTCATTTTTTATAATCACCTGTTGACATATTTCTCACACTTTTCTAAAGACCATTTGAATTAGTGGAACTTGCTTCTTTTGTATCTGCTTAGGTGGCTTTGATGGAGAGTTTTGTTGCTGTTGAGCTTTAAAGTTGGGACCTGAGCTCCACTCTGCCTCTCTGTGCCACCCAAACCATGGACAAAATAAGGGCCAGGGCTGCACTTACAGAAGTGATCTGTTTCAGCACCCAGCTGACTTTATTGCTGGATATTGGCTCTTTAATTAGTCAGTCCTACTCTTTAATCAACCAACTGTTACAGACCGAACACCCATTTGTGTTAATGTTATGAAAGGTGAGTGAGAAGGCATGAACTCAGTCCTCATGGAGTTTATAGGCTATGAAATAATCTGACTGTGAGCTCTAGGTGAGAGTGGAGGGTGACACAGTGGAATGAGTTGAGATCAAATGAGTAGACAGGGTCCCAACAAGGTCCTATGGTCACAGTAATGAGTTTTGATTTTAAGAGCATTTACAAGTCAGAGAAGCATGACATGATCATTAGAAAACACTCATTCTGGCTGCCATCTGTGGAATAGATGGACATAACTAAAGAAATATAGTAATGGAAGGACTCTCCTTCCCATTCTCCTGATGCTTCATGTAGAAGACTGTGTTCTTCTGGGAACTTCTTTCTCCTACCTTAACTGGGACTGTGGGACCACCTAGGGCTGCTTCTGTGGTAGTTCTGGTCCTGGTCAATGCTTGGATACCATGGCAAACTCCTAACTTTCCTATGTTGACACTGCTAGGGTCCAGCTGACTGCATGGCAGAAAAGCTCTGGCTCCTTTATATGGCCTCAGTGCTTTTCCCCAACTACAAATCTGTTGATTGATCAAATGAATGAATATAGGACTGAGGTTCTTTGACCCCTAGATGGTCTTGGTCTTTCAAGTTCATAGTCTGGGTCTGGAGGCTATATGATCCCACTGTCTTGTCCCATTATGAGCCTCTAGTAATAGCCTTTCCCCTAGAGATGGACTCTAGATGTGTCACCAATCCCACAGATTGTCAGGGGGGAGAATGGATGGGGTTGGATTTTGAGAGATTAATTTAGTAGCTCCTTTGAGACTAGTCCCTAAGGCTGGGAGGGCAGGCAAGAAAGCCCAGAATAGGACTGAAAGAGATGGCTTCTCCCCAACTCTATTCCTCCTCAGGAGTTCTGCCGTTTTCCCTCTCTCCATCCTTCTTCAGGTCATTTTCAGTGTCTTGATCAGCCTAGAAGTTCCCTTAGTACTTTTTTTTTATTGGTACATTTTAGGTGTACAATATAATGACATTTATCATTGGAAATTTGCACCTTTACACAATGTGTCTTGGTTCTTATTTTTCCCCCTTCCCCTGCCCTCCTTTCAACCCCTCTACCCCTCCCTATTTACAAAGACTTTGTTTCCATTTTTTCATTTTCTCATATTAATTCCATTCCCTTCTTTCCTTTCCCCTACTACTCCCACTTCCCCTTCCTCTTTGCCCCTTTTCTTCCTATTTCACATTATCTATTATACCTTTTGATTCTTATTTACACTTTCAGTTTCTCACACCTGAGAAACTATTTGGTATTTACACTTGTGTACTAGTTATTTCACTTAAGAGCATTGCCCCAATGTGCACCCATTTAGCTATAAATGTCTCTGATTTCTCATTCTTTGTGGCTGAGTAGTACTCCATTTTATACAAAATCACATTTTCTTTATCCAGTCTCCACCTGATGGGCAGTTGAGCTGTTTCCAAGCTTTAGCTATTACGAACTGTGCGACTATGAACATGGGTGGACATATATCACTGTGGTATGATTCTTCTAATTCTTTGGGGAAGATACCCAGCAGGGGAATAGCTGAGTCAAATGGGACCCCTAGTCTTAGTTCTTTGAGGTATTTCCATACTGATTTCCCCAGTGGTTGCACCAGTCTACACTCCCACCAGCAGTGGAGCAGGGTTCCTTTTTCCTCACAGCTCCACCAGCATTTGTTATTGGTTGATTTCATGACAGCAGCCATTGTTTCTGGGGTGAGGTGGAATCTCAGGGCTGTTTTCATTTGCATCTCTTGAATGACCAGTGTTGTTGAACATTTTTTCATATCCCTTAGTACTTTTTTTCAGAGGATGAAGTCCTTCTGTGAATAAGACTTCTGGTTTCTATTGTAACTCTTAATATACATATATCCTTCATTCATGGAAAGAATTAGTCCCTATGCCACTGGCTTCAGTTCTTCCTTTGGACCTGAGCATGATTGATCCATCCTAGGCTGATTGTTTATTCCATAAAGTTTGGCTGCTGCAAAGTATGGGCTATTTCAGGCTCGTCCAGTTTGTTATTAGTGTGAAAAAAGTCACCTCCCTGACATGATGGGGAATCTGGTGAATGCTATCCAGCAGAAACTCCAGTGTCTCCAAATCTGACAAATTGTGATCATTGCAGTGGTCACACTGTCACAGAGCTAACAGACCAACCTCCAGGACCTCAGGGATCATGAATGGAGGGAAACTCAGTTTACATGACCTCTTTCTTCTCTATATATTCTGACCTTAGAGCCTGATTCTTTCTTGTGGTGTAAACTTGGATAAATTATTTATCCTTGTTGAACCTCAGTTTACTCATCTTTAAAATGGGGATAAAGAAGTGTACAATGTGAAGATAAAATTGTACCAAATATCTGGTATGCAACCAGCTTGGACTATGGTGCCAATAGATTTGAATCATGGCTTTTCTACTTCCTAAGTATTGCATCTTTGCCTCAGTTTCCACATCTAAGTAATAGAGATAATAATTGCTTCCCAAAGTTGTAATGAGGTATAACTGAAATTTAAAAGATAGTGTATATTTTTAATAATAGATATATATGCATTAAATATTTGCATTTTTCACATAATTATTCTAACTTGATTTCCTTTCCTTTCCTTTCTACTATTTCATGGTATTTTCCAGGAGGAAGGTTTAGGATTCCAACATTCATTTGATTCAGTGTTCTTAAACATAATATATTGGTTGCATTAGTCAGTGTGAGCTTGAATTCAGTGCTACATAGACCCAAAAATGTACAGTAAGTCACGTAACAGTCCAATAAGGGTTCCTGCTTGGTGGCCAGTTTTTTTTGTGTGTGTGTGTGCATGGAATTTTGAGGAACCTTGTCTTCCATTTCTAGCTCCTCCATTGGCTGGGCTGCTTTGCCACTTACACTTGCAGAAAGAGAGTATGTGAAAGGGCATACCTGCTCCTTAAGGGTCTTGGCCAGAAGGTTGACCAGGTTAGCTTTCCTCACATTTGAGGAAGAATTACCTTCATACACAGTTTGACCAATTTCTAGGAAAGATGTAAATTTTAAAGTTATTTGTTGCTCTAAGTATATTGGTATTTTGAGAAAAGAATAAAACTGTAAATGGTCTCCATGGCAACTTCCAGAAAACCCCATCATTTTCCTGACAGTGTGAGGGAACAGGCACCTGAACTTGGAGGTATTGACTTCAGTCCTATCATTTCTTTTTTCCTTTCCTACAGAAGAAAATCGTTGAATGTTTATAATTTTACTTATTTCAAGCAGTATCAGGAGTACCAGTGGATGATTTAGATATTGCCTGAGAAGACAGGCTGAGTGGCAGCTAAAAAAGGAGGCTTGGAGTTAGTAGGACCAGCAAAATAACAGGAAGTATTTGTTTTTGTCATGGCAAAGCCATGGCCATAAATGGATGGACCCTGACATCCAGTAGGAGAGCTGTGGTTCAGAGGTTGGGGAAAGATGGCAGGCATCAAAAGAGAGCCTGATATCAGGAGGGAGCTAGGGGGAGGCCTGGAGTCCCGAGGGTTACCTGGAACACTGCTAGCCTTTGAGGCCAGCAGGGTGTGGTAGTGGATGGGTCAGCCCATCTTGCAGGGCTAGTCTGGGGAAATGGTTTCTCCTGCCATAGCTCTCTGATTTGGGAATCCAGGACAGAACCAAAAATAGTGTAAGATTCTTGGCTCAGTGTTTAATATGCATGCCATTTCCTCAGTAGAGTTCTTTAATTTGCCTCAGTTGTGCCAAAAATGAGAACTATTTGCATAACTTCAAGCTCTCTTTTAACTGAATCAGGTAGTTTTGCTAATTCTGGTGCCCCTTCAACAAAGTGAAAAAGCCTGAAAGAAGGTCAGGGTTCTATAGTAAAAACCTCTCTCAGAGCCTGCCAGTCTTCTTCTCTTTTTTTTGGTACCGGGTATCAAACTCAGGTCCTTGTGCTTGCGCAGCAGGCAGCGAAACCACTGAGCTAAATCCCCGGCCCTGCCAGTCTTCTTTGTAGCTCCTACTTGTTACCTGATTGCTTTGAAAGTGTTTCCAGAATCCATTTGACTAGATTTGTGGTTAGAATGGATCTATTACAGCACAGAAAATTGCCCACCTGAAAGACCAAAGAGAAATGATTTATTCATTGAAAAAAACTGACTTAAGGGGAAAAAAAAGAGAATCTCACATATAAAAAGTCAGGAGTAGGCTTAATATACACAAAGTTGCAGATACCTGCAGAGGTTAAGAAGAATTGATATTAGTAAATTTTTTTTTTTGGTTTCTAAACTCATAGATAGCTATGCTGTATGACAGTGATAATGTTATTTGGGAGCAACACACACACACTTTTTTTTTTTAATGATAACCTTTATTCTCTTTTATTTATTTAAGTAGGTATAGTTAGAAGGGAAAGCATTAGACTACCAAAGCTTGAGTTTCTGTATATCAATCTACTTTACACGAAGTACTACTGAGCCATAAAGAATGAGAAACTAGAGACATTTATAGCTAAATGGATGAATATTGAGGCCATACTCTTAAGTGAAATAAATAGGACACACATGTGCAAATACCGAATAGCTTCTCTAGTGTGAGAAACTGAAAGTGTAAATAAGGATTACAATGATTAAAATGAATAATTGATATTTTGAAATAGGAAGAAAAGGTCCAAAGGAATAGGGGAAGTGGGAGGGGAAGGGAAAGGAAAGAAGGAATAGGAAAAATTATGAGAAAAGAAAAAAAATGGAAACACACATTTTAATATTAGGACTTTGTGGTGTTTTAATTTAAAATTTTCTTTCCTTCTTCAGATTGCAAACAAATAACAACTTAGAAAACAAAACCAATCTTGATAATTGTACCATTATTGCATTCGATCAATCTGTATACATCTTAGAAATTAAGTAGAAATAATAAGTAATATAGTTATTACTTATAATTAATAGGTTGTATATGCTTATCACAGAAAGTATCTTTAAGTTGTTGTACTAATCCCTCAGTGTAATTTTCCAATGTGCACAGTGATTCTTCTGCCCTAAAAAGTCAAGTGAAACAAAAGTCACAGGTGAGGTTTCACCTTTTAAATAGTTTGATGTTTGAGTATTGTACCCCCCTCCCCAAGCAAAAGGACTGTGGCATGGGAGGTGGTGGCTAAAATTGAACCTAGTAATCAAAGTCTACAAACCAAGTTTCTACACTGATGGCATCTCAGACCTTTACACCTTTAATTACTTTTAAACCAAAGTGAAAATAATTGTGTACATAATAAATCAAACCCCAAGTACTCAATCTGCAGTCGTGTGATGTGTACAGATTGCCCACATCTGGGAAGGTTGGCAATGTTCAGTAGACACCATTTGTATTTTTCACTTGCTGGTTCGCATTTTCATTTGACTTCAGGGGCAAGTCATTTTATTCCTTCATTCCAGTGAGAAAGAGATGGTTCCCCACCCTCCCTTTTATTCTCCTTCCTTCCTTCCTTCCTTCCTTCCTTCCTTCCTTGCTTCTTTTTTGCCCACTTGCCTGCCTGCCTTCCTTGAATCTGGGGATATGATAGTGTGCTTTCCCCTCTCAATTTTATATTACATTTTCTCTTTGAAAAAGAATGAATTTCCTCAGAATTGGAATGCAAATTTTAGGCTCTCAATTTAGTGGTCTTGAATCAACATTATTGCCAGCCTATCTTTGTACTTATTTACTATGAACAAGGCCCTACACCATGACTAGGGAACTACACAGATTAGCTTGACTTCTAACACACTCTATGTGGCTATAAACCTAGAAGGAAAAATAAATTTTGAAATCATGTTTTTTTCAAAGTAAATAAGTACCCTACCCTAGGATTATGGCTTCTTAAAGCCAAAAGACAAATCATTTACATATTTTGACTTGGTCATGAAGATTAGGCACCATGTGCTGATGCTAAATTTTTTTAAAAATTGAAAGTATCTCTAAAACTAGAAAGTTATATGAAAAATTTCACTTAAGCATCTTCATATTAAGCTACTTATCATGCTATAAGAATACATGATTTATATTTACTATAAGCCAGTCTTAACTGGTCTTCCCTTCTCCTTTTCCTTCCTTTATTTCTTTTTTCTCTCATCCTATCCATCCACTCTTCATATATAAAGATATAGAATATATATTTATTCCTTTCAATTCTTGTAACAGATAACATCTAAATAAAAGCAAGGTGAGAGAAAGATATGGATAAATTACTTTTAGCTGCCATTACTGTCTTTATAGCCCATGAATTTCATCATTGAAAATTTATAACAGGAATTTTACCTTTCTTCCACCATCAATGGTCGTTCAGAAGTAATTTACTAGACTATATTTTCCCCTCTCATGTCACCAGGTAAGAGGTACCTTTACTACTCAGAGCTCCTGCAGAGAGCCAGGGCCATATTATGCTCTTTAAACTGCAGCCACTATTTTATTTAAGTCTCACTAATCTATGGGGTAGGAAACTAAAAGGTTGCTCAGAGCTACTCTCCCACAGGCTTCCCTGAAGAGATCACATGATGGCTAGTAATCAAGTCAGGGAAGATTTTGGAGACAAAAAACTGATTAGTTCGAGTCTTTAAAAAAAATCATATTCAAAATTTTAATTTGCATCTTGAAATTAAAAGTTGACATTTGAAGATGTGAGATACATACAGTGAAGTGTTTTATGCTGATAACCTAATTTTTTTAAAAGATAGAAGTATTAAAAGCAATTATTTTTCCACGAGTACAGTTCTGACAGTATCTGGGGTTAGGAGTCAGTGACCTTTTGAAACCAATGTGATATTTACTGGAAATTCCAGCAGGATCTGGGCTAGTATGCGTAGCATAGCTACCTTGGGTAAGGCTGAATCACCTCTACACACATCACACATTCAACCTTTATCAGGTCCTTTCCAGTTAGCTTGCTGAAGGAGGTGCAATTTAGTACTGCAAACCTCTGTGACGAATCAGTGAGCGCTCCATAATCTAAGCTGATTTTTATTGCTCTCACAAATATCTTAAGGACTTTATGATTGCTGGCTTTTCATTATTGGCACCTTTCCTTATTTAGTTGAAGATATGACTTCTCTCTCTTTTTAAATGTTTACACATTTGCAGTACATAATATTTACATTCATCATAGAGAGTTGGTACATGTACCTAACTTTCAATTTAAATATAGGAAGGGAGGGAAAGGGAATTAAGTTACCTGTTCAAGGAAACATTACAAAGTTTTATAAGGATTTGTATCACTAACTGGCCAACCATATGATTGTTCCTATTGCTCCAGAATAATTTTTCTTTTATCTTGTAAAAAGTTTTTTTGATAGCAGCTCTTCAGAATCACTTTTCATATGGTTGGGGTGGAAATCATGGGCCCAGGTGCAAGATAGGAACTGATGTCCGCCCTACACTGTGGAAGCTGAAGGAGAAGACCAGAGGATTAAGATGAGTAATAGGAGGAAAAAAGAGAAAAAGAAATAAAAGGAGTTAATTTCTGACTATTGCATTTTCTCTTTAGTAGTTTGGAAACTACATATTACTTTTTGCTCTTCTCTTCAATATTTACTCTTAATTGAGAGTCCTGATGAGAAACCAAAGATGTATTAGGATGCTCTCATCTTGGCCAGGCTGGGACACATGGACAGGCGAGCCTGTTCAGGCATGACAGGGGCAATCAGATGCCTCCCCATCTCCAGCCACAGGTGCATTGCATACCTGGGGCTCGTGAAAGTAACAGCTCTGGCCTCCATCCCAGGCTCCTAGGGCAGAGAAGCTCAGCCAGTCCCAGAACCCGGAAGGAAGCTCCCTGCCTCCATCCCAGGCTCCTAGGGCAGAGAAGCTCAGCCAGTCCCAGCACCTGAAAGGAAACTCCCCACCACAATCCCAGGCTCCTAGGGCAGAGAAGCTCAGCCAGTCTCAGCACCCGGAAGGAAGCTCCCCTGCTGCCATCCCAAGCTCCTAGGGCAGAGAAGGTGAGCCTC
>NW_004624813.1:5002108-5019958 GCF_000247695.1 Heterocephalus glaber | reverse complement strand
CCTTACAATTTTAAAGCAATTTTTCTTTTCCTGGTCACTAATTGCAATCTTATCTTCTATATCTGAAATTCTGTCCTCACATTGGCTTATTCTACTGCATAGACTTTCAATGGAGTTTTTAATCTGGAAATCTATTTGCATTGATTTTATGGATTCCATTTGTTTCCTATGTTGGCATTCCATCATGTTTCTCAATTCCTCTATTTTTTCTTTTTATCTGTGTCTGCTCTAGATTTATCAATCATATCTTGCACTATGGACACAATCTCTGCTGTTATCTGAGAAATTATTTCTGATTTCATTTTTTCCACATCTCTTTTGTTGCTAGTTCAGGGAGTCCAGGTGGTTGAGTATCTCTCAGAGTGTTTCATCTCATTTCCCTTTGGGGTTGCTGTAGGTGATCTGGAAGTCTGTTTCTGAGGCTTGTTTGCATGTCTTCTCATTTTGACAGAGTGGGAGGGTGGGGGCGTATGATGCTGCTGGTGCTCACGTGGTTTGCCTCCTCTTTGCTGGGAGTGGTGCTAGGTTGGCCTGGAAGCCTCCTCCTCTGTTCTGGGAGCTGTGGCACGTTGAACTGGGAGCCTCTTCCTCTGCGTTGGGAGCTGTAGCACAATGACCCCGAAGCCTCTTATGTGCTGGGAGTGTTGTTAGGTTGGCCTGGAAAGCTCCTACTCTGCCCTGGGAACTGTAGTATGTCAACTGGGAAGCCTCCTTTTTCCAAAGCAGTTTTCTACAAATCTGAAAAGTCTGTTAAAATGCATTCTCTCATATACTAATTTAGTAATGGTTTGTGTTTAATAATAAAGACTGTTGTGTAAGATGGGACCAGAAACTTGTAAGACTGGGTTCAAATACCACACACTAAAATTAAGCTATTCCTTCTGAATCATAGAATACATGTGTTCATTACCATTTCTCAATGCTTATGGTGATGGAATTATAACCAACCTTGCAAAGAGGAAGCAAAATGTCCTAAAGTTTAACTGTGGTTCTTTGCTGATGAGATAATGAATTGGAACTGATCCTAATGTCAGCCACTGTGCAAACTAGTTTCCTGGAGTATGTAGCTGATGGTAGATTTTTAAAGTGACAAAAGACTCAGAGCAACACCTTACTCACTGGAAAAGTTTCTTATTGACTGTTTTTTGCCTATTTTGGAAAAAAAGCCTCCAATATTAGCAATGTTTTTGCCCTTCATCTTGCATACTTGCTCTTTGATATTCAGTCTGCATGTTTAAAAGTGAGTTAAGCTCAGGCAGCAGGTAGGAAAAACTTGAGGGGTTCTTATGAATTTGGAGCAAGAATCATTTCCAGCATATTTGAGAAACATTAATGACATCTTGACTGGGAGGTAGAGAGCTGTGGGTGATATGAAAAGCACTTGAAGAATTTCACATGGAAAAGAGACCCAATACAAATCATGTCTTAAAAGAGTAGTTCTGGAAGCAGATGATAACTAGTCTGTAGAAGAAAAAGAGGTGAGATAGGAAGAAATTGTAAAAAAACAAGTGAAAGATGGTGGTGGTTTAGCCAAGGATGGTAATAGTGGGAGTAGTAGGGAGTGGTTTGATTTTAGATTGATTATGGGGTATAGTATAAATAAAGTATTCAAAGAAAGACTAAGATTTTTTACCTGAATGACTGGAAGGATGGAGTTGCAATTTTCTGAAGTAAGAGACATTATAAGAAGTGGGTAGATAAAGAAGAAATCAAACTTTTAAATTGGGCCTGTAAAGCTAAACCTTCCAATGGAGCTATTAAGTAGGCATCTAAGGATAGAAATCTAGAGTTCAGAGGAGAGGTTAGGACAAGAAATAAAATTTTGTTCAAGGTATATAGGTAGTATTTAAAGTCTTGAGACTAGATGAGGACATGTGGAGAGTGAGTGGATACAGAAGAGAGGAAATTCTAGGACTGGGTGCAGCACCCTCTAGTGTTTGGAGGCTTTTATAATGAGGAAGATCCAGAAAAGGGCACTGAGATGGAGTAGCCAGTGAGCGGAAAGGAAACCAAAAGAATGTGGCAGACCAGAAACCAAGTGAAGCTGTGTTTTAAGGACAGTTAATTTTGGTGCTGCTGATCAGATGAGAACTGAAACATGATCATTAGATTTGACAACATGAAAGTCACTGATGACCTTGACAAGAGCTGTACACACATGGGGATCAGAGAGAAAAAAAAGAATGAAAAATCTTAACTAATGAATCTGGGTGAAGGGACTATGGGAAATATTTGTATTTTCTTTGTACTTTTTCTGAGTTTGAAATTTCTGTAAAATAAGATATTTTAAAAAGCAGTGAATGGTAAGAAATGAAGACATAGTATAAAGATGACATTCTGAAAAGAGGAGGATAAAGATAGAGTAATAGAGCCATGTGTGACTAGGTAAGATTTCTTTTTTAAATGGTGGGAGATATCACAGTATGTTGTATACTAATGGAAATGAGGAAATTTTTTTGTGTGATGCTAAAGAGAAAGGAATTTTTAGGCATGTTCTTTATCTTTCAAATAGAAAACAACTTTTTTGTACTGGGGATTGAACTCTGGACCTTGCGCTTGTGAGGCAGGCAGCAGAACCACTGAGCTAAATCTCTGGCCCAGGAAACCACTTCTAATCCCCTTCTCTTCCAACAGAAGAGTCATTTTGGAGCATTCTTAAGGGAGCCTGAGCCCCCATGCTCTTTGGAAATTCCTAGGAATGGAAACACATTCTTAGATTGCATACCTTCCAATGACATTGCAACAAATTCAAAGAGCTTTTTAAAAATTTACTTATGAAAACTTTGCATACTTTGTCATATCCACATTCCTCATAACATGGAAAGTTGTGAAAATCTCCTTTTCTTCTGCACTTCTAGTCTGTAATGTTCATTTCAGTTCACAGTGTTGTATGCAGCTTCCATATGTTAGACTATATATACACACACAAATAGCCCAACATTCTTTAAAATCACTTATACATAACTTTCCTGAGTTGTTTTTCTTCCAGTCAACATAGCACGGATGTCTTCCAAATCACAGTTTACTATATTTTAACAACTGTATAGTTGTTCAATAAGTGAATGCAACATAATTTATTAATATATTGCCTTATTTTAAATAGTATTTTAAAATTTTCCCATATTTTCTCATATATATACTAACACTTCCATTTTAATATTTTATTTATTTATTTAGATTTTTATCAGTACGTGTCTGCAGTACATAATGATTACATTCACTGTAGGGAATTGGTACGTGTACAAAACACATTTCAATTCTTTTTTCCCCTCCACCCCCTTTTATTTTTCCAAGATCAGATTCATTATCATATAAAACTGTATAAATTTAATTATCATGTATATGGATTAAAAACCAGGCTAATGGACTGAAGAACATATAAAAGGTGTAAGGACAATTGTACTAAGTCAAGGTACATTGTTAGATGTGTTGTCTGTGCTGAATTTTAATACTTTTCTCTTTCTTTTTTCCTGCTGTCTTTTACATATATATGTGTGTGTGTGTGTGTGTGTGTGTGTGTGTGTGTGTGTGTGTCTGGGGGGGTGTGGGTGTATGTGTATGTGAATTTTTTCATACAAGAGAAACCATGTAGTATTTGAGCTTGTGTGTCTTAGTTACTTCACTTTATAGTCTCAAGGTACATCCATTTTCCTACAAATAACTCAAGTTTATTCTTTATGGCAAAGTAGTCTCCACTGTGTATAAATGCCACATTTTCTTTATCTATTCTTCTGTTGATGGACATATAGACTGTTTCCAAGATTAGGCATTATGAATTGCACTGCTAGGAATATGGACATGCAGATATCACTGTGGCATGATGTCCTTAACTCTTTTGAGAAGATACCTCGAAATGGAATAGCTGGGTCAAATAAATTTCTCTTTTTAGTTTTTTGAGGAATCTCCATACTGATTTCCATAATGGTTGTATCAGTTTACTGTCCTACCAGCAATGAAGAAATGTTCTTTTCTCCCCAAAGCCTTGCCAGCATTTGTTATCGGTTTCTTCCTTGATGGTAGCCATACTTTTTGGCATGAGATGGGATCTCAGTGTTGCTTTAATTTGCATTTCTTGAATGTCCAGTGATTTTTTTTTCACATATTTATTGGTCATTTGTATTTCTTTTTTTTTTCATGCCTCAAACTTTTTATTTGCAACTACATGATCTCACACAACTTTTCCAAACAACAACATAAAATAGATTTTCTTGTATTATAAATAACTTACATACTCTCCATAAAGTAAATGTTTAAAGGTGCTGGAACAGATCATCCACTCCTACAGTGTATTTGTATCCAACACAGTTGATGCACAATATATAAATGCTCAAGTCCAATATTAAAAGCTCAGGCACTTGACTAATAAAGTTTCTCAAACTATATCAATATATCTAAAGTGCAATATGTTTTCTTTAAGAAAGATTATTCTCAATAACTTCTCTATAAAAATAAGTTTAATGGTTTGATTCATCTAACTTCACTACTATGAATATGAACTTTTAATGTGTCGTAAGGTATAATCTACCTTTTTTTTCAACAGCATATCAAGAGAATCAAAAGGAGCTAGTGAGGTGCTAACATGTGAGGATTAATCCAGTGATTCCGGTCACAATGCATTCCAGGAGGAGGTACCCATGTCACTGGAATTGAGCGATATGGTTTATTCTTCCTTCCCTGATTTGGATAACCAAATGGAACAGGAGGAGGGTAGTGACTCTGATGACCATTTCCTCGGTACATTCCTGGCTTTTTCCTGGGCAAAGGTTGCCACATTGGAAGAGGTGGGAATATCAGTTCTGAAATCTGGTACACAGGGTTTGGGGTTGCAGTCAGTGAACTGGGCTTCATTTCTACTTCCTTACTTATTTCTTCATCTGAAGAAGAAGACCCTGAATGATAATCAGAGGTGACCTTATCAAGGGCTCTGGTAACTTTCTTGGAGATACCATCTTTGCTCTCATCTTCATTTTGAAAGCTAGCAACAATGAATGCATTGTTTTTCTCTCCATACGGACAACACACCTCACATGGGTCCACCCAGAGAGTGAACTCTTTGGTCAGGCCAAGGTCACTGTGTAAGATGCAGCTATTCTCACAGGCTTTTAAGACATCAGGATCAACTCTGAAACTAATTGACACGAATGCATCTGTAGGCCTGTCCTTTTGATGGTTTTTCTGGATACCAGTGGTTCTTGTATTTTTCCTGAAGTATTTGAGTTAATTTCTCAGCAAATCTCTCAACTGCCTCTTTTTTCAATTTATCATGTTTTTGAACAAGCCTTGTGAAAAAGAAGACAACAGCAGCAATTTCGTTCTTCATTTTTCCCGCCGCGGCGCTGCAGCTCGGGGCTGCAGATTCCGCGGCCCTGATTGCGTCCAGGCAGCAAACTGAGGGCGCCGGTTTGGCGGGTCCCCGCTGGGCTACAGGGAACGCAGGGAGCGCTATTCGGCGCGTGCGTCGTCGGGCGGCAGAGCGCGCTCGGAGAAGCCTGTCTGGCGGGCGGGCGCCAGCAAGCGCGATCCCGAGGCAGCCCTCGGGGAGGGGGCCTCGAGGCCCCGGGCCATTTGTATTTCTTCATCTAAGAAGTGTCTATTCGTTTCAGATGCCCATTTTTAATTGGGTTTTTAAATTTGGAGCTGGTTCTTTATATACTCTAGATATTAGTCCTTTGTCTGAGGAATAGCTGGCAAAAAAGTTTCCCATTCTGTAGGTTGTCTCTTAACTCTGCTGCTGGTTTCCTTGGCTGTTCAAAAGCTTTTTAATTTGATGTGATCCCATTTGTTGATTCTTGGTATAATTTCATGTGCAACTGGGGTTTTGTTCAGAAAGTCTATGCCTATACATATTTCTTCAAGAGTTTTGCCTATTTTGTCTTCCAGAAGACTAAATGTTTCTATTCTAATGTTTAGATTTTTGATCCATTTTGATTTTAGTTTATTGTGTAGTGGAAGATTTGGGTCTAGATTCAACCTTAGGTATATAGATTGCCAGTTTTGCCAGCACCATTTGTTGAAGAGGCTATTATTCCTCCAGCAAAGGGATTTGGCTCCTTTGTCAAAGACAACATAGCTGAGTGTGCCTGGAGTTGTTCTTTTGTTTTCCATTCTGTTCCATTGATCTATGAGGTTTTTTTTTACAATACCATACTTTTTTTTTTTTCAATCATTGTAGCCTTGTAATATAACTTGAAGTCCAGGACTGTGATGCTCCCTGCCTTGCCTTTGTTGCCCAGAATTGCTTTTGCTATTCTAGATCTCTTGTGGTTCCATATGAATTTCAGGATTGCTAAATCCTAATGTTAAAACTACAGTGTGTAGTTTTATGTTCTGTTATACATTACAGTATTACATGTAAGAGTTATGCAAATAAAAGCAAAGTAATCAAGTTGAAGTTTCCTTTGACCATTTCATTGGTCTGAATTCATTTAATGATCTAGTAGCCGGAATAGAGTGTGGTCTTTAAACAAGGAACGTATGTGAAACAGTTTTGGAAGTATGGCTATTTTGACTATATTGGCTCTGCCTATCCAGGAACAGGGGATATCTTTCCATTTTCTGATAGTCTCTTCAATCTCCTTTTTCAGAGTGTTATAGTTTTCATTGTACAGGTCTTTCATTTTCTTTGTTAGGTTAATTCCTAAAGATCTCATTTTTCTTATTGCTATTGTAAAAGAAATTAGGTCCCTAATTTCTCTCTTGCTGAATTTATTATTCATGTACAGGAATACTGTTGTTTTTTAGTATTGATTTTGCATCCTACTATACTACTGAATTTGGATATTTAGTTCTAGGAATCTTTTGGTGGAGTTTTTGGGGTGTTCTATGTAGAGGATCATGTCATATAATGATAATTTAACTTCTTCCTTTCAAATACATATCCCTTTTATTTATTTCTCTTGCCTAATTGCTCTGGCTAATGTTTTGTGTACTGTATTTTTGGGGGGTTTTTTTGGTACCAGGGATTGAACTTGGGACCTTGCACTTGCAAGGTAGGCAGTGGAACCACTGCACTAAATTCCTGGCCCTTGTGTACTGTATTGAACAGGAGTGGTTATAGAGGATATCCTTGTCTTGTTCCTGATTTTAGCAGGAAAGCTTTCAGATTCTCTCCTTTCAGTGTGCTGTTGGCTGTTGGTTTGTAACAGATGGCTTTTATCAGGTTGAGGTAAAGATCTTCTATTCATATTTTCTTCAGGGTTTTTATCATGAATAGATGTTGAGTTTTGTCAAATGCTTTTTCTGTGTCTAGTGAGATGATCATGTGATTTTTGTCCTTGTTTCTGTTCGTGTAGTGTATTACATTTATTGATTTGCATATTTTGAACCATCCTTGCATCTCTGAAATGTATCCTACTTGGTCATGGTGTATGATCTTTTGATGATTTGCGGCATTCTGTTTGCCAGTATCTTTTCTGTGGGGGGTTACTGGGGATTGAACTTGGAATCTTCCCCTTGCAAGGCAGACAGCAGAACCACTGAGTTAAATCCCTGGCCCATGTTTGCCAGTATCTTATTGAGGATTTTTGCATCTATGTTCATTAAAGAGATTGGTCTGTATTTCTCTTTCTTTATTGAGTCCTTTTCTGGTTTTTGAATCAGGGTAATTCTTGTTTCCAAGAATGACTTTGGGAATCCTGATTACCTTTCAATCTCTTTAAAAAGTTTGAGGAGTAGTGGCATTAAATCTACTCTAAAGTTCTTAGAGAATTTGACACTGACTCCATCAGGACCTGAGCTTTTCTCAACCCCTTATCAGTCCAATTATTTAAATACAGGATGATCAAAAACTACATATTTTTTCATTAATTTTTATAAGATAATATAACAGTTAATATAAAATAACAATTTTATCAAACTTATTCAGTATAAGAACTGACCGGTTGGAAGGTCACCTGCCTGAGTAATGCGTGTGCTAGTCAGTATTGAAACAAACATGCTGCCTGAGTAAGGCTTGGGGTAAATTGTTAAGTGGTTAGTAGGTAGTATTTTTTCACTCCTTTAATTTCATTGACTAATATTAGCTTACTTAGGATTTTTATATCATTTTGGTTCAGCTTTTGTAGTTCATATATATCTAGGAATTTATCCATTTCTTCTAAGATTTCCATTTTATTAGAGCACAGGTTCTCAAAGTAGTTACTGGTAATCTTCTGGATCTTGGCAGAATCTGTCGTGATTTCAGCATTTCTAATTGCATGGATTTGAGTCTATTCTTCGTTTTGGTATGATGGATTACGAGTTTGTCTATTTTGCTTAATCTTTCAAAGAACCAACTCTGACTCACTGATTCTTGTATTTTTTTTTTTGCCTCAATTTCATTAATTTCTTCCATGATCTTTATAATTTCCTTCCTCATATTAGCTTTGGGCTTAGATTGTTCTTGTTTTTCTAGGACTTTGAGGTTTATTATTAGGTTTTTGAGCTTGTTCTATCTTTCTGATGTGGGAATTCACTGCTATGAACGTCCTTGTTAGAACTGCTTTCATTGCATCCCATTGGTACTGGTATACCATACTGGCATCATTATTTGATTATAGAAACTATCCAGTTTCTTCTTTAATTTCATCTGTGATCCATTATTCAAGATGGTATTATTTAATTTTCATGTGTTTGCATAGTTTCAGTGGTGTTTTTTGCCATTGATTTCTAGTATCAGTGCACTATGGTCTAATAATATACATGGGGTAAATTCAGTTCTTTTGCATTTATTTAAGCATATTTTATTGGCTAGTAGGTGGTCTGTTTTGGAGACCCTGTTCTGATGAGAAGAATGTGTATTCTGTTGTTGCTGGATAGAACACTCTGTAGGTATCTATTAAGTCCATTTGCTTGAAGGTTTGGTTCAACTTGATATTTCTTTGCTGATTTTTTTGTGTAGTCAATCTGTCCATTTGTGACAGTAGGGTATTGAGGTCCCCTATTACAATTATATTGGTATTTATTTGATTTTTCATGTCCATTGTGTTTGCTTTGATCAGCTGTTTGGTGGTCCACACAAGTAGTTGGCCTCAGCCAACCTACTGGCAGGAAGTAACAGGCCTAAGGGAAGAGCTGGCTGTGTGTCACCTTGGAACATGCTTTTTGACATAATTAAACATGTAACAGGATAAACAAGTTTCTCTTTCCTCAGAATTGGATGGTGTTGTTATAAATTAAACATTGTTTTTTTTACCAGGCTTCACATCTGAAAGTATGATAATAAAGACACTTTCATCCCCAGAACTGGTCCTGCTACCTTCTGCTGATGTGTAAAGCTATTTGCTATTCTTTCCTGCTCCTCCTCTGGGTATACCACACTCTCATTGTGCATTTCCTCTTGAGATAGTTGATGTCTAGGAACACTGAGGCTAGGAAACTCCAATTAGAATTCAATTGCATTCTTTTCTGAGAATACATGCTCAGCAACTTGGGGCTTCTGTATTTGGGAATATTTAAAATTACTATGTTTGTAGCTCACTAATATAACTTGGCTTCTCTATTTCTTTTTCTTAGGGGACTTGGACAAAAAAGTAGCACCAATGTTAAGAAGCAGTAGTTGTCCCTTTATGTGAGATAGAGTCCTGGGGTGGCTGCTTCAAAAACATTAATTGAATAACTTCTATGTGCTAGGTTAGATGCTATGTATAAACAGATGTCTAATATAGGGTCAAAGATTGTGAGAGAATTAGAAATTGATGTATATGAGTGAGAGTTAAGATGAGATGAAGCCTTTAGAGTAAGAGGCTGAAAAGACTGGTAGAGGCAGATTATGAAGGGAGGTGAGGGCCACACTGGAGGTTCAGCAGGATCCCATCAGGTGAGGGTTCAGCAGGATCCCATCAGGCGAGGGCATCCCCACCCTATTGGTATCACCAGAAACCTGTAAGTAACGAAGTTCTCAGGCTCTCCCTGGACCTAAGGCATGAGTACCTCTGAGGATAGACTTAGTAATATTTTAACTAATTTTACAGATATTTCAGATATTACATTGAAGTCTGGGAATCACTGCTCTGATGATAGCGATCCCTTAAAGGGTCTTCTTATGTTAAAAAAACAAACAAACAAACAACCAAACAAACCTATTTTTTACTGAGATACAATTCACAATAATACAATTTACCTCTTTAAAGTACATACTTCATTCATTTTTTTAGCATTCTCACAGAATTATGCAACTATTACCACAACCTGATTTTAGACATTTTAATCATCACCAAAAGAAAGCTCATACCCACTGGCAGTTGATTTACATTCCCATCTCACTTAACCCCCAGGTTTGCAAGCCACTAATATTTCTATTTTTACTGATTTCCTGTTCTGGGCATTTTATATAAATGGGATAGTATAACATGCTGCCTTTTGTGACTAACTTCTTTTTCATAGCATAAAGTTTTTGAGGTTCGCTGATGATGTATCAGGACTTCCTTCCTTTCTATAATATTCAAATAATATTCCATTGTGTGTACATACTATATTTTTTATTCATTTGTCCATTGATGTACATCTTCTTTTTGGCTATGATAAATGATGCAGCTGTGAACATCCACATGCCAGTTTTTCTGCGGACAGATGTTTTCATTTCTTGAGTATACATCTTAGAAGGATTTTAAGGACAGAGTGAGCTAGTCAACTGAGTGACTGAATATATTGCATCTTATGGATTTGTTTTCTTCTCATTTTTCTGCTTCCATATTATTCACATGCACTGTGAACTCTGCTGGAAACTGCTCTCTTATTATATGGTGTGTGTGTATGGAGAGAGGGGCTGTGCAGTTGGAAATATCCTCCTCCCCTCAGATTCTGAGAGCCTCTCCTCTCCCTGCCCCACCTTTGAGGTTCTCTTTAATAGAAGTGAGGATGTGAATTAAGAAACCAGTGCAGCAGTTTAGTCCACAGGTGATGTGAATTTGAACTACAGTAGGTTTAAAGGAATAGATGTGATGATTTTGAACCATTATTCTTTGTGACTCACGGCCTCTTCCATCCCTCTCCTACAAAACTAGAAAGGAATCTAATACAGTGCATAGCCTTCGCTGGCCCTTTGTGTCAACTAGTATCTCCCAGCATTGCTTTCTCTCCTGTAGAGAGAAAAGTCACAAAACACCACCCCCTGAAGAACCATCCTTGTCTGGAGCCATGTGCCTGCAAAACACAGAGTCACCTTGGGTACTAGTCATGCCTCTTCTTTTTAATGTCATAGTTTGTATTTCTTGACATTTGAAATATTTATGAGCCAATTTTTTGATAATTTAATGCAAAATTCTCTTGTTATGGCCTGATGTGCTAAAAGTGGGAGAAACGATAACATCAGTATCTGTGATAGTTTCCTGTGGCTGGTCTAATAAATTGCTAGGAATTTGGTAGCTTCATATAATTCAGATTTATTCTCTCACAATTCTGGAGTGCATTAAGTCCAGAAATGAATCTCAACAGAACTAACATTAAGGTCTTGGCAGGAAGTTTAGAAGCTTTACAGAAAATCCATTTCCTGGCCTTTTTTTAAAGCTTCTAGCACCATAGTCCTTATATTCCTTGACTCAGGAACTCTTTCTCTATCTTTAAAACCAATGGCTCATATCTTTTCTCTCTCAATCTGCTTCACTCTGTTTCTGTGGCTGCCTTCTCTTCTGTCTGAAAATTCTCTTTCTGCCTTCTTGTGACAAGGACACTTGTGATTGCATTTAAGACTCACTCAGATAATCCAGGATAATCTCTTGTGTTAAGATCTTTAATTTAATCACATCTGCAAGTACTTACTTGTCCATGTTAAGAGATTGTTCAGTGGTTTCAGGGATTAGGACCTAGATATCTCTGTAGGCCAGCATTTAGCCAGCCCCATTATTAATCAGTATGGAGGTGTCTTGGTCCTTTTCACCACTTCTTGGGTTATTCTTGTCTATTAATGAACTGACATATAAGAAAGAAAAACTCACAATGTTTCATGTAATCCTTTCCTTCACAAATTTATATACAAAGATAGAATATTGGACCAAGAAGCTGTTTCTCTTGGCTGAGGCAGTGGCCGTGGCTGTCAAAGTCCTCCTTTCCTTCTGTCCTTGTATTCTGGCCATTCTGCTGAAGTGGCCTATGTGGTCAGCAGAATGCTTCTTCACATAGTCAAAGTGGTTTTCTACCTTGAGAAAGCTCTCTTACCAGCTTGATTCAACTGTTTAGAGTCCAGTGTCACAAGAGCTGTCAATAAGTGAACCCTGAACTCAGCTTTCCCTTCTAGGCCCAAAGAAACTGGTTCTAAACCCCTTTTTCAGTCAACTCACATGATGAATTAATTATCTACTGGAACTTTTTCACGTATGCCTATTTTATTATATATTTTCCACATTCGATCCCAAAAGTGTACCATGAACTTTGGTTTGAATTAAATTGAAAGGCACTCAGCACCTATGGAATTTGTGAGTATAAATGAGAGAGTTTAAACTACACGATCTCTAGGCAACTTCCACCAAAAAGAAAGTCAAACTCCATATCTGTTTTCTCTAGTTCAGCATGCTATACAGCACACTGAAATAAGCAGATCAAAAGGTGGAAAGACAGGTTAGATGAACTGCCTCTGCTTTGGGAGTTTATAATTAGTGAGCATCCAAACCTGTTATAAGACGTATGCTACGAGAGAGGTGCAGGATGATACGGGGGTGATCATTTGGGCTGGAATGAGAGCAGTCCAGGAAGACTTCTTAGATGTGCTTGAAGGGCTGGAACTTGCCCACAAATTGCATGAGAGTGTTTAGGGGGAGCACAGAGGTTAGGACATAGAGAATGCCAAGCCTAGGTGAGTGGGGGAAAGCAGATGTGGCTGAGGATTTCTGTGCTTGATAGATTTAGTTCTGAAGTGGTGAGCATGTGGAAAGATCTAGAGAGTAGATATGAAGTTAAGCCTGGAGTTTAGAGACAGGGTAGGATCGAGGACTAGAGAATTGGACATTAGCCTTACAGGGTCACAACTGAAGTTGTAGTTGTTTATAAATTTATGAAGGATAAAAGTAAAATTGGAGGGCCTTGGTATGTGTCTAGTTTGAGGACACAAGAACCAGCAAGAAGGCATCAGAGTAGTCAAACCAGACTGACAACTGAGCAGCTGTAGAAACTTGTGGTGGAGGAGTAGCAGGAGACTGCAGTGCAGATGGCCAGCAAGGAGAGCGTTCCAGACATCCTTGGCCCTAACACAGCCAATTGCCATGAGCCAATTTGTCTCTTTGTATTTATCATTTGTGGTGCAAGTATGATTTGGCAGGTTTTACAGACAGCTATTTAGACAGAAGGGCAGGGCAAATTAATGTATGCAGCTGGGACCAGCTGTTCAAACCCCTCAAAGCCATTGTACTCTTTGTATTGTGACCTATCAGCGCATTTAATGCTAGAATTTAAAATAAGAACAAATTTATTATAGAAAGCAAGACTAAATTCTACTGGTTTGACAGAAAATCACATAGTGAGCTAGGTTCATGAAGTAATCAAACAGTTTGGTTAAATGACTTGACTGTTGCTGAGATCACTTGTAAATATTCATTTGTTATTTATTCAATGGCTTTATCATCTGATAGTAATTATAAATTGGAAAAAATGGAAAAACTAAAAGTGTAAGAAAAGTTATCAAAGGAAAATAGCATCTACACAGTGAGAAAATTTGGCTGTAAATATTGCAAGCTGAGCAAGCCCAGTTTGGATATTTACTATTTGTTAGATTCTCTTTGTTGAATAGCAGTGGCCCCTGAAGATTAGAAGTCAGTGGGAATTATCTGTCTCTTCCTAGACAGGCCTGCTACTTCAGGTTGCAGGTTGCAATTAAAGCAAGTTTCAGGTAGAATTCTACTCCAAGTTTAGCTGGTTATTAACAAGCACACACACACACACACACACACACACACACACACACATGAACTGAAAGATTGGTCAAGTTTCCAATTCCATGTGTTCCTAGGCATTTTTACAAGTACTGCATAAAATGATCACTCTGCAGTAAATACAACCATATTTTCAGGTTAGGATCAATTAAAGGTTTTCTTCATTGTGGGATAAGGGTAGGAGGCACTGGTTTTGAATGGAGTTCTAAAATTAGGGCACTCTGCCAAAATATTTGGCTGGTGGGCTCTCCTGACTCATATGCCCCATGCATGCAAGGGGAAAGGTACTCAAACACATTTCTAACTCCTACATGTGTTGAACACTCCTTACTTCACTATAATAAATTACTTTTTATTATTCTTCTAGAGCAAATTCAGATAGCAATAATTGATGCACACGTTTTTGGAAATGTGAACTACCAATTATGGTACAGTCATGCTTTGCTTAATGATGGGGATATATGTTCAGAGAAATGTCAGTAGGCAGTTTTATCATTGTTCAAACTCCACAGAGTATACTTACACAAGCTTGATGATCAGTCACTTGATGTGGCCTCTTGATGTAATCAAGCAGTGCAGCAAATGCAAGATTTGTGAGGCTCCTGCTGCCAAAACATGGCATGCTCTTTCACAGTAGTTTTTTTTATGAGTACATTCTAATTTAATGATACGAAGTATAAGATAGTAAATTCACATACCAGTAGCATATCATTGTTTATGATTATCAATTTTAAATAATATACATAGCCCAGGCTGGCCTCAAACTCATGATGATCCTTCTGCCTCAGCCTCCTGAGTGCTGGGATTACAGGTGTGCACCACCACACCTGGCTTAAATAATGTACATAATTGTATGCACTGTACTTTTAGATGACTGTCAGCATGGTAAGCACTCACAAACATGTGAATAGTGTGTTGTGCTATGACATTATGGCAGCTAGGATGGTTGCAGTTCTTACATTCCATTCTAATCTTATGGGACCACTATTGTACCTGCTGTCTAAAGAAATGTCATTGTACAGAGCATGACTATATTTCAAGGGTTAACTCAACATCTCTGGAGAGTAAATTAAATTAAATTTCACATACACATATTAGTTATGTTTTCTAAATGGAAATACAGTAAGGTAAATTACAGACAATTGTTTTACCTTTTTGTATGATAGGACAAAAGCCACTATGTAAGGCTGAATAGTAGCTCCCAAAGATGTCCATGTTCTCATACATGAACACATGTGTATCACCTTACATGGCAAATGAAATCCTGAGATAGAAAGAGTATCCTGGATTATCAGTTGCAAGTAAGAAGGAGGCAGGGGAGAATAGACCAAGAAGAGATGAGGTGGTTGGGGAAACAGATTGGAGTACTGGAGGAACATGGAGAAAAGTATAGAGGCAGTAACCAGAAGTGTAAAAAAATGGGACACAGATGATCTCCTCAGTCTTTAGGGGAAACTGGCCCTGCTAACACCTTGGCTTTAGCTGCATTGAAATTGTTTTCAAATTTCCAATTTCCAGAAGTATTGGAGAATAAATTGGTGGTGCTTTAAACCAATAAATTTGTGGTAATTCATTACAGAAGCCATAGAAAATGAGTGCAGCTATCAATATTAAGGTCAGCAATATCTTGGTCCCACTCATGGAAATTTCCACAAGAGCTGTTCTAAAATCTTTGCAGTATGAGACTGACAGTTCTTGAGTTATTACTAAAAGTCCTTTACTGAGGCACAGGGAAAAAAGTACAAATGGTGAAGTTTTAAACTGTTCTTAGGAATAGACTCAAAGTCAGCCCTTGAATCTGTAAAATGTCAATGATTTTCTTCTCCCTCACCAGACACAATGGAACTAGATCACCATTTGAATAAAAATGAAATATAATGAAGCCATGTTTTGGTTCCATGAAGCCCCCTGGGACTGTATGCTGGCCAGGTAACAGACACGCCAGGGCTATCCTCCAGCAATGCTGGCCTAATAATGCTTAACTTACTCATTGATTCTACTCCAACCAAATGGGCTGCTTTATTGAACAAAGATTAGGCTGTCTTAGTCCCTATTAGAGAATGTTAACATATCAAAATGTGACATTAAATTAGAGGAATTTGATTCCAAAAAGGAAAAGGTTTTAAAGAAACTAGAAGCTATTGATTATCAGGTTAAAGAAAAGGAAACTGCCTGGCTTTGCTATGCCAGGATAACACTGGGGAATAAAAATCAGTAGAGCCTTTGGAGCTTACATTTTGGAGAGAATTACTGTTGAGAATATTGTTGTAAAAGCACTTATAATTCAAGATGACATGGAAAAATTTTTTAAAGCTTCAGTTTTCTCATTTATATATTTGTTCTCAGGGTTATTACAGAAATTAAACAGGAATATTAGTTCAGTCCTTTGTACATAGGGACACAATAAATGGCAGTAGCTAACTGAAAGAGAAGATTGTTATGATCAGGACTTTAGGGAGTTCGGTGCCCAAGTGGCAGACCAGTTGGGTTTTTCTAAGAGACCCTGGATAAATGTCTTCTATTGGCATGTACAGTTTTAGATACTTTAATAAGGCCATCGAAAATATCTGTTTTCTTTTTTGAGTGAATTAGCTGTGTTCACAAAGCAGAGAACAAACCTTTTTAATATAAAATGGTTCCTGGATTCCGGGCCAAACCCTAGATGACTATTCTGGTAGCTCACTGTTCTCTTAACACTAATTCAACATCTTAATACAATACTGACTTCTTTATCCAGCCAGCAGAATGCTTTCATACCCTACTTTAAAAATTTATAACTCCTCAGGTTTCTGATTAACAGTACTGTAATCATCATCAGAAAGGAGGAAAAGTAAATGAAGAGTGAAGCAGAGGAACAAATAAATTTTAGAAAATTACTCTGGGATGTCTGGAAGACCACAGTAAAGTAGTGGGGATAGATTTAGACTTTTAGTGTGGTTGCACATTTGCACCCAGCAAAGAAAATTGCTTACAAAGGTAACATTCTTTCTTTCACCAGGGCATCTGGAGCCAGGGCTCTTGGTGTGAAATGTATTGGTTGACTAATAGCTGAAGGTTAGCCAGAAACTCTTTTTGTTTTCTATGTGTAACCAGGTCTCTGGTTTCTTAGATAGGAATGCAAATCTTGACCCAAGCTTCTGTTTGAACTAGAAATCCTGGCCTTTGTACACCTTTCATAATTATTGACTTTAATCTTTTTTTAAAAAGCAAGGAATGAGAAATGATAAGAAAACAGCTCAACAGTAAATGAAAAAGATATAAAGATAAACATAAAACGGTGAAGTGTCTTTACTAAAGTGAGCCTGGATTTATGCTAAAATTTCATTAAGATTTATTTTTTCTCATCTTTTCCATTTCAGAACTAATTCTGAGGCAATGAATGAGTGCTGAAGTCCCAAAACAACTTCTTTCCTTTTTCCCCTAATAATGAACCTCTTAGTACCTTGTGTAAATATGAAGTACATGCCCCTTCTTGGAAATAGGTATTTCTGTGTTATAATTATCCCCATTATTATCTTTGGGTTGACAGCAAACTTAGGAGACAAGAACTCAAACTGAAAGGGAAAGTAGCAGCTAAAGACTCCCTTTCCTGCCTTGTTGCTCTGATGTCTCTCTTCTCTGATAACATTTACATTTTCCCCAGGAAGGTAAAGGTCACTGTCTGTAGAATACCAGCATTGGGCTTATAATGTGACTGTGTCCAAGTAGGACAGTGCCATTTCTGGTTTAAAACATCAAGCAGATGTTGGTATGAAGGTCAATCCTGGGGAAATGTAAAGATTTTTGATAATGATAGACTAAGCCTCCTCAATTCAAAGACCAGAAGTTGTCCAGCACCCAGAAGGAAGCTCCCTGCTTCCATCCCAGGCTCCTAGGGCAGAGAAGCTCAGCTGGTCCCAGCACCAGGAAGTAGGCTCCCGGCCTCCATCCCAGGCTCCTAGGGCAGAGAAGCTCAGCCGGTCCCAGAATTCAGAAGGAAGCTCCCCTGCTGCCATCCCAAGCTCCTAGGGCA
>NW_004624813.1:4970968-4985377 GCF_000247695.1 Heterocephalus glaber | reverse complement strand
GGGTGAAAAATAAGAACCAAGAGAGACTAAGTAAAGGTGCAAATTTCCAAAGATGAATGTCATTATACTGTATACCTAAAATGCACCAATAAAATTTTTAAAAAGAATGAAAAAGTAAAACCAGAGCTTCTCTTTGTTTAGGAATCACATGTATCTCATTGCCCAGGATAAAGTTTACACCTTCAATAAAAAAACTAAGTCCTTTAGTGTCATCTTTCTTCTACATTTCCTGTCATTCTTTCTGCCACATACCCTGAGTCACAAGTTCACTCAAGTACTTTAAGTCAATGTGCTTTGTGTGAATGCTGTTTTGCCTACCTGAACTATTCACCTGCTTCCCCAAAACTAGTCAGAGTCATTGGATTCCCTGGACTCCTGGACCTCTGGCTCAATCTTTCCTACTGACCTGTAGCATTTCTGTCTGACCCACATAGCTCTTTGGCTCTATGTAGCATTTACAAAAGTCTTTTTCTTGTTTGTCTGGTTCCTACTGGGTTCTGAATCCTTTGATGGGCATAAAGTTGTGACTTCACTGTTGGTACCAAGTGGCCAAGGTAGTTACTCAGCAATTTAGTAAGAATGAACCATTTTGGTCACTTAAAAGTAAAGATATGAGGAAAAGATTGGTCTGTGCAACTAATTAAAACATTTTATACCTGATTATTCTATAAAACTACATTGACAGGATTAAAGCCAAACCTTAATATATACATTGCTTTTATAAGTCAGTAAAGGACAAACATCCCAATGAAAAAGTGGGATAAAGGACATACAGAGACTGTGCATGAGAGAATGCAACTTGGAAGCATGCACGTGAAGTAACTAACAAGTACAATTGACCTCACTAACAAATACAATTTTAAACATATTGTACTGTATCAAAGTGCAGTGACTTTATAGTAATAATAACAACTAGAATTATGTGTGATCTACATGTGCATCAAACTCAGCCAGGCCCAAACTTCATAAGCTCCCTTCATAAAGATATCTTGTGTATTGCTGTTGGGGGAGGGTTAGTTACTGCAACTTCTCTGGAGGATAGATTAGCATCACTTATCAAAGAGCCTTACAAATGACCATGCATTTGACTTTAGTGAACAAGCTATTCAGAATACTTAGTAATATAGAAAATTGTAATACAATGTTAAGTGAAAAACTGCAATCATAAAATTTGGTGAAGAGTATTTACTCCACATGTAGAAAATTAAATAGAAATATATAAATACATATATTTTCTGTTTTAGATATACTCACTATAGACATATATATTTCCCTTTCTGTATGCATTATAGTTTTACATTTGTTAAACATCTCTTTAAATGTTGAAAAGTATGATAAGGCCTCAAAAGAAAAGGTGACTGTTGACTCCTTTGTTTTATGTAACTTTATTACTATACCTTAGAATTGTATTGGAGTTCTTTTTAAGTAGCCAGTTCGAACCATTGACTTTTACTCAATTTATAATTTTAAAAATTAAATTAGATTAAAATGACCTGAATCATTACCATGTATACTGCTTTTAAGTCATGTCAACAGCTGTGTCTCTTCTAACCCCCAATTCTGTTATTTTAGGTGTACTCTTTAAACTACTTTTACATCTGTTAAATTCTATCCTCTTGGATTGAGCCTACTGCTCCTCTTCGTTGAGATCTAGGCTTGTTAATCATCCCTCTTGGCTTCGTGTCTTTGGCAAATGTAGAATCCTACCTGCTCTAGTCCTCATTCCAGTCTCTTGTAAACACGGGGGGGGGGGGCATTGACAACCTCATTTCTAGTTCCCAGCCCATCTCAGGCCCTTCAGATGGAGCTGATGGGTAGCAGGACAAAAAAGGAGTATTCAGCATCACCAGGACATTTTGTGGAGGGGCCAAATTCAGAATAATTGGAAAGTGATGAGTAGACTTTCAAAATTGGAAATGTGTATCGAGACCATACTCTTAAGTGAAATAAATAGGACACATGTGTAAATACTGAATAGTTTCACTACTGTGAGAAACTGATAGTGTAAACAAGGGTTAAAATGATTAAAATGAATAATTGATAATTTGAAATAGGAAAAAAGGTCCAAAGATGAAGGAGTGAAGGGAGGGGAAGGGGAAAGGAAAAACTATGAGAAAAGAAAAAAAAAATGGAAATGAAATCTATGTAAATAGGTAAGGGCGGAGGGGGTAAAGGGTGCACAGGTAATGGGGAAAAAATAAGAACCAAGGTATATCATGTACAGGTACAAACACCCAATGATAAATGTAAATGAATTGTATACCTAAAATGTACCAATGAAATGTACCAATAAAATTAATTTTTTAAAAAATTGGAAATGTGTACAGAAAAAGAGGAGGGATATGTGGCATAGAATGAGTTCTCTTTAGGCTCTGGTACTTGTCTTTGTTGCTCAGCACATGTGGTATAAATAATATTGCTGAAAACACATGTAGTACCACGCACTGTAGGTAGTGCTTAGTGGACTCAGGCCCTGTTCTAGGAGTCTGGTGCTTTTACCTCATTTAATCTGCACCACATTCCTGAGACACAGGTATTATTAGGTCACTTAATTGCCAATGTCACATAGCTGAAAAACTCTGGAGTTGCAATTTGACCTCCAAAATTTTGAGCTATTATCACAATCCAATGTCATTTTAGTTATGATATATTATGTCTAACTTTTAACTTCTGTGCTATTCATTTTATTTTCTACAGGGGAAGGATTAAGTGCTGACTATGCTGACTGTAATAAGACATCTTTACTATAGGAAAAAAATATTATAGTCATACATCTAATGTTAATATATTTTCCCTTTTTTCCCAGAAAGAAGAAATTATCAAACTTATTTTTGAAATATGTGGTAAGATTTCAGCCCTTTAAAGTACCATCCTTACTGTGTGATATGTTGGTGGGATAATGTGTTTACTCAGTAGATGCACAGTACATAGCTACTGGGGAGATGTGAAGTTCATCTGAAGTCAGAGAGAAACCGAGAGGAAGCAGTGACAGAGCTTGGAAACCCTGACTTGAGCAAAGAAACTCATCTTCTCATGGTAGTTAGGGAGTGTGAAGGTACCAGGGCAGAACGTGTGGAAGCCAGTCTTTTGGAAGCACTGTACTCATTTGCAGTTGGTGCCATTTACTTGAGTTTGGGAAGAAAAATGCAACAAAGAAAATATGACTGCATGAGCCCAACTGGTATCTGAGCCCAGTCTAGCTATACTGAATATGATGATTATGCTCATTATTAGGTCTATGTTTTTCCTGAAGCCAAGAAATCCTTCTGATTTGAGTTTTGAGCACAATTTCCAGCCTTGCCCTTGGTTGCTAAGGAAGGAGGACATTCAGGTGTTCATCTTGCCTCACAACTATATATAAATGCTTCGCTGGCTGAACACTTAAGACTTAAAAAATAGTTACCAGCGATAGGAAGTGAAAAAAGAGAGAGATTAGGCGAAAGGAACAGATTAATGGAACAATGACGAGAGAAACTTGTGTGCTTAGACAGAGGCAGGAATATTGTTTTTCCATCCAGAGAATCCTAGAACTGGCTTGTCCCTTAAAAGACTTTCAGACCTCAGAATGAGTCTGGGACTCCATGGTGATGAGCCAGTTTGGATGTGGCTTCTGAGTTTTGGGAGCCCTGTAAAATGGCAGCCAGTTTCCTGATGCTTTTTTGGTGAAAGGATTGTTGGACAACATGAGAATATAAAGAAATTGAACCTTGATAATTTTTATTTTTTATGGATTCTGGAAACTGCATTGAATGACTGCTAAATGATGTGAATATAAGTTGTTTATTGACTGTATTCTCTCAGATCACTCCTCTTGAAGGGTTCTGTAGTATAGATGGACTACTGGCCTCTCTGGTAACATGGAACCCGCCATGTTGGTGAGGGTGCCTGGATACTGAACTAGAATACTTAAGGAGAGTTATTCTTGTGTACAGTTTAAGGTCCCAGTGCTTCCCTACAATTAAAATTTTTCATCCCATTACTTCATCCATTGGGCATGCTGGCAACCAAGTCTCTGTTTTCAAATAAGAATGTGGTTGAAGGCTGAAATATCAGCTTTCGGATTAAGCACAAATGGAAGAATGAAGAGCAAATTTAGGATAGTTCGTAGTTAGGGGAAGGGAGAAAAGTATTATTGGGAAGGAATACACAGGGCATGCTAACTTTTAAAAACTATTCTGTTTTAATTTAAGGAATGGACACATAGATGTTTATTATTTTCATCTACTGCAAAGTGTTTTTCTTTCCTTCAAAAATACATACTTTTTGAAAAAGAGCCAAGTGTAGAAATTAGAAAGTAGACAGTTTTCAGTGGTTGCCACAGTCTCAGAAAAGGAAGTCAGGTTCACCCTTACCCTTCTTGCCCCTCCAATGTGGCACACAATTCAATGATCCAGGGGTGGCTTTTTTTCATTCCTGCAGTATTTCCATCTCAATATCCTCCTTGTAGGTTGTGGGCCCAAATGCAAAGCGATTCCACTGGAGTTGGTGTTTGTGATTGACAGTTCAGAAAGTGTGGGGCCAGAGAACTTCCAGATCATCCAAAATTTTGTGAAGACTCTGGCTGACCGGGTCACTCTGGACCTTGTCACAGCCCGCATAGGCATAATCAATTACAGCCATAAGGTGGAGATGGTTGCTAATTTGAAACAGTTCTCCAGCAAGGATGACTTCAAGCTGGCCGTGGACCACATGCAGTATCTGGGGGAAGGCACCTACACAGCCACTGCTCTTCAAGCAGCCAATGACATGTTCAGGGATGCAAGGCCAGGAGTAAAGAAGGTGGCCTTGGTCATCACCGATGGACAGACAGATTCTCGAGATAAAAAGAAACTAACTGAAGTGGTGAAAGATGCCAATGATGCTAACGTGGAGAGATTTGTGATTGGGGTGGTGAAGAAAAATGACCCTAATTTTGAAATATTCCACCAAGAAATGAGTGTAATTGCTACTGACGCAGAGCATGTGTATCAATTTGATGACTTCTTTACCCTGCAAGGTATGAGTGTCCCTAGAGAAAGGACTTTACTTCGTTCTTCCATGCGTTATGTTACTAGATTCTCCTGACCAAAAATAGAAATCAAGAGGTTAATGAGGCTTATCATGACAATGTTAAATTGTAACTCATACCCTATAGAAGGCGATGAAAGTTTGTATCATTCTGTTTGGAAAGATAATTCTTTGTTTTTATTCATGTGTAGTAAGTGCTGAGTTGACCCTGGACCTTTTTAAATTGGAGTATGGTCAACAGACAATAATAAAGAGAAAGAACAGGATTTGGGAATATTACTGATTGATTAATGTTCAGAAAATTACCTATCTAGAATAAAGGATAGAGCAAGCCAACAACAAGGCAGAAAACATCCATAAAATCAAAATGAAGTAAAAAATGCTTGTTCAATGATAGTTATAATAATCTAAAGTGAGGAGAGGCACAAGTAACTGGGATTAATTAGATGATATGTTCTAGCTTTTGGTTTAAATGAAAACTGGCTGATCTCAGGACTTTATCTTAAAGAATAACCTTTTAGATACACATCATACTAATGCTAATCTCATGGCTTCCCTATGCTAAGTTTACTCTTTCACATTAACTAACATTTACTAATGAGGCAACCTAAGACATTGACTCATCTATGTTTAGGGTCTGTATCACTTTACAATGAAATATACCCCAATGCTTTGGAAACTGATGACTCATTCTGGCAGGGCCTATCCATGCAAGCTTGTGAAGTAAATAAAAGTTGTGCTAACGTGATTGCAGGCTTCAGTTTGTCATCATCTTTCCTCTGCTACCTACCTGGGAGCACGGACTTTTGTGGCTGGGCATGTGCCCCATGCCTTGTCTATTCTGGGTGCCAGCACCACCAGCCTAGCTTTCCACTTTCCTTTTCCTTCCTTCTCTAGAGCTTTCTAACATCTAGTGTCTCATTTCCTTACCATTTTGCTGGGTGACTGGTGGGTATATCTGTTATAATCAATCTTACAGGGCTAAGCATTTGTTAGAATGACCCACACCTTACATGTTTCAGAAAAGGTTATATTTTAATAATCAAAGAACTTTATCATCTTATCTGGAGAAGTTTGTAATTTGTTAGAAGTCATGAGGATTATATTTTTGGGCTGGATGGCCTTTTGCTATCCTAAAACCAGAAGTAATTGCTTATGTAACTTATAATGAGTGAGGCTAGCCCATTACACAGAGTATCCTCAGTTAACCAACACTTGGTATAAACAAGCATTTAAGTAACTCTTTTGTCTTTTTGTGCCGTTGTGTATTATTAAATAGTTATTTTAGATAACCTCTTATAGATGTATAAACTTGCTTTCTAAATTAGTCTACTTTAACAGTTGATCCTAAATAATGTGATGTTTTGTTTTAAGAATCTCTTTAAACAGGCTTTAAGTAACATTTATTGCTCCTGCTATCTCCCTTTCTATTTCTCTTTTAAAGACACTCTGAAACAAAAGTTGTCTAAAACAATTTGTGAGGATTTTGATTCCTATCTTGTTCAAGTTTTTGGTACAGCATCGCTTCGACCTGGGTTTGGGATGTTGGGGGAAGAACTCAATGAATCCACTCCAGAGCCTCCACAAGAAGTTTCTGAACCAGTAAGTAACTGTCTTGCTTATCTTTTGGATGTAAAGTGGTATATTCTGTCTGTTTTACATCAAAGATCACCTCCCTGCCCTGTCGCAATAGGTGGGGTTATGTTGCATTTGCAGATCCTTGGCTCAAATATTAGCACCTTGATTCTACATTTCCAGGTCTGAAATAGCTCTACAGCTTGTAAACACAAGTATGATATTTTTTAAAAGTCCATATTTGATAATTACTTATTAAATATTGCAAATAATATTTTTATACTATATGCCTGTCATGCCCAAAACAATCATATATATTAGGACAGATTAATACTACATTATTTGAATTTGCTTACTTACTTCTTTCATACCAGGATACTACTCTTCCCTCATTGTACTATGCATCCACTTTCTACTTGGTACCTTCTTGAGTCTTTCCAGAGTTTGCACATGTCTATCCCTCCACCTTCCCAAACTCCCAGCCCCACTCTTGCTCATTGAGCTTCCACTTTTGTGCTCAGAGTTGTGGCGAGAGAGAGGCTGTATGCATTTGGTGCTAGGTGGACACTCTATTTCAGAGCTCCCTGGACATGTGTCTTTGGAATAATGACCTCCTGAATCAATGAAGACAAATATGATTTCCTCATAGTAAGCTCCTGTGAACACACTTAACAGATTAGATTATAAGCAACTAGTAGTTTCTTCAGGTGAAAACTAGAGAGCCCTCAGTTAGTTACTGGTGAGTACTACAGTCTTTCTCACCAGTTTACAGCTAATGCAAATCTAGACTGGTTTCTACTACACATATGGACACCCTGTAGCAAACAGGCTCACAGTCATGCCCCTATTCTTTAAGTTCAGTGAAGTCCCTGTACCATGTATTTCTTCATTTACATGAACTTGTCACCAATAGCAAGTGCACAGGATTCTAATATCGGTATTCAACCGTCTGTTTTGTTAGATGAACATCCAGAGCAGGAACTAGACCAGAGTCATTCAGGAATCAGACCTAGGATACTTTCTTAAGGCCACAGTCTACAGAACTCACTAGATTTTTATACCTGTTCAAAAAAGGCAGAGAGCTTCTAACATAGTCCTATTTATTAAACACTGACTTCAAAATGAATAATTCCAATTAGTGCAAGACAGCTCCTGAATTGCTTTGAAATCAACACACCTGCTGATTTATTTTACCACCTGTGCTATACCAGAGGTCAGCACACTCTTTTGGTAAAGTGTCTCATGCTGAATACTACTGGCTTCTGCACAACTCAATTTCTAGTTACTTGACTGTCTTTGAAGTACAAAAGTCACCATAGATGATACTTAAAGGGATGAACATGACAATGTTCTGATAAAACTTAATCACAAAAACAGAGGCAGTAGAGTATGTGCTCAGCCTGCCGGAGGCTCTGGGTTCAATCCCCAGCACCAAAACAGAACAAAAATTTACTTACAAAAACAGATAGAGACTGATACTTGGCCCATGGGTTTTCCAACCTTGGGATATACTAAGCATTTTAAAGTAAATTGTAGACAATAATATACACTACTTCCTCTTGAACATGGACCACTTTTCTTGTTTGTGTCTTATCACTTTGTGCTTCTTCTGATCGATCTATGTAAACAATCAGTTTCCTACTATATATTTAGACATTTCCTAAAGTCTCCATAAAAAAGAGTGAGCTCAGGTTTTATCCAGGAAGTCAGTCATGTTTGAGCTAAGCCCTCCTCGTAGCTGCTCAATGACATTTTGTGTCTAAATTAACACCAATGAATTCTAGTACTGTGTATTGATTATTTATTGCTCTGCTAGGTGTTACTTTGTAAGACCTAGCTCCTGCCTGAGAGAAGCCCATGGTCTGTCAGGGAAATGGATAAGTGCAAGATGCATGTAGGCTTTAAGAGTTTCAACAGAACTGTGGATGAAGTACAAGTGATGGTACAATTAATTTCAGGGAGAGTAATGTGAAGTAATATAGTCAGCTTGGACTAAGACTAAAAATATTAGGCTGGGGTAGTTTAAACAGCAAATATTGGGCTGGGGATTTAGCTCAGTGGTTCCGCTGCCTGCCTCTCAAGCACAAGGACCTGAGTTCGATCCCAGGTACCAACAACAAAAAACAACAACAACAAAAAACCAGGAAACATTTATTTCTCATGGTTCCAAAGACTGAGGAGTCTGAATTTTAGAGTTTGATGACGGCTTACTTCCTGGTTTGTAGACAGCCATCTTGCTATGTCCTCATGTGGCTGAAAGAAAACTCATCTCTCTTATGACTCTTTTTAAAGGAGACTAAGCCCATTCAAGGGGGCTTCCTTCAAATGACCTAATTATCTTCCAAACCCTCACATCCAAATGCCATCACATTGGGGATTCAGGTTTCAGTATATGAATTTTGTAGGGATGCAAACATGTAATCCCCAGAAAAAGAAAGCTTCATAGGGAAGGTGTCATTGATTGAAGAATTGACAATGGCTAAGAGTTTTTCAAAGGAAAAGTAGGGAAAGGATGTTTCCAGCACAGGGGACATGTGGGCAAAGGGAGATTCTTGACATTTCAAGAGAAGAGGATAAGTTCAATCTAACTGTACCTAAGAGTGTGTGTGGAAGAATGGTGAGAGTCAGAGCCACACTTATAAGGACTAATTAGACTGTTTCTATGTCGAATTAAGGAGCTTGACCTTCACCCATAGGTCAGACAGCCAGGAGATAGCAGAGACTGTAAAGCAAAGGCCATGTGGTTATGACTGGCTCACAGAAAGAATAACCCTGGTTACAGTGTGAAGGTGACTTGAAAGAGAAGGGGAGGAAAGTGGAGGCTGGGCTGTAAGGTGTGATAGTCAAGGAAAAAGAGAATAATGCCCTAAACTAAGGCAGAGGCAATGAGAATTAAAAAAAGACGCAAATTGGAAAGCCTTTTTTAGGGTAGAATAGCAGGATTTACTGACTGAACAGATTTTTTTTTTGAGATAGGGTCTCATGATGTATATCTCAGGCTGGCCTCAAACTTGGAGCAATTCTCTTGTCTCAGCCTCTCAAGTGCTATGAATATAAGTTTGCATGACCGTGCTTGGCAGTGACTAAATGGACTGGAGATTAGAGAGAGGAAGGAGTTTTCATAATTGTTGGGTTCTATCTTGGAGACAGGTGTAATGAAACACCATATACTGAGATGGAGGCTCTAAGAGGAAGGATAGATTTTTAAAGGAAAATGATGTTTAGTTTGTATACTGTAAAGTACTTGAGGGACATCCAGAATGAGGACCAGTAAGACCATATACCTCCGGTGTCAGGTCTCTAGAAGTCTGATGACCCTGAGAGATAGGTGACATTAAAGATATGGCAGATGAAGTGTGTGGTAACTGGGGACAGGGGCAATGGCATTAGAACAGTAGATCCAAAAAGCTTGGATTTATAAAACAGAGTGCTAATAGAGGGAAATTGAATGTCAGCTAAGTTTCTCTAGGGGGCATTTAAGACAGTAGGAGCCTGCAATGAACTGGAGCATCTTCCATAGCCTCCCTTGTTGCTAGGCCTTCTCACTTTGGCTCACTTTGTAGAAGCACCAAGGCAAAACTGAATTTTTAAACAATTGATTTCCTAATAAATATTTAGTCTGAAAATACATATCCATCTTTCTATCGTATACACACATAAATGTAAAAACATATTTCTATTTCTGTGAATGTACATCTATCTTTATCTAATTTTACACTATCCAAGCATTTAAAATAAAGTGGATTTGTTAAAACTTTCAGATTCTCAGATTGTTTTAGAGCCTACTCTAGGCAGTGCCGCAAAACAAGAAATGATCTCAGAAATTCCCTTTCCCTTTTTTGTGTCTTCTTTTCTTTTCTGGGCTGTCCCTTTTATCACTCCCTTAAGATACTTACCTCTGTCATTCCTGCTTTCTTTTCTTTCTACCAAAATCTATTCTTAGAAGAAAAGTGTGATATCAATTATTAGTATTATAGTATGAAGTCTAAGTTAGTGGCTTCCACCTCAAAGAAGGACTAACATTTTAAGCACTGCATCTGACTGTGGAATTAGACCTGATCCTGGATAGATGAACTTTAATAATCTTGGAACAAGAATGTTGGGAAACAGGGAAATAGAAAGCTCAGCTTTACTGACTTCATAATACTTAGGCAGTCTCCACCTCTGTTTCTCTCACAGGCCAATCTTGGAATGCTAAATATGTGCTTTCATTCTATTCAACCCCTCTGCTAAAATCTGGGGGTGACTTATGCTTTCTTTTGGAATTTCTTGCATCTTATATAATTAATAATTATTTATGTATGTTCCTCAGCTTTCCTAATGGATTTAAATTCCTTGAGGAAATAATGTGTTCCTAATTAAACTTTGTGTCCTACTTATAATATAAAACTTTACATAGTCAATGCTCAATAATTGCTTATTGATTTAATGAATGCTATTATTAATTATTGGGCTCAAAGAGAAATCTGAAGATTTTCTTCAGTGAAAGATATCAGATACCCTTTGTGAAGATGGGAAGGGTTCTGGAGTTGAGGAGAGATGAGAAAGAGAGAAGGGAAAGGGGAGATAAGAAGGGTCAAAGTGTAATATGTTTATATTCCAAGACCCTATAATGAATGTATTTATTATGTATCACAAACATACACCAATAAAAAATTAAAATTAAAATTAAGTTATACTGTTATAAAAATATATGCATAAAAATATTATGTTTTATGGGATTAATAATCTTAACATTTCCTCTTCCTTTATTCTTTTTGATTTGATCATTTGGGTTAAGATTTCCAAATGGGAGCAATACAGTAAACTGAAATCAACACCTTATTAGGCCAATTGGTTATATCCAGTTATGGTCCATTAAGCCCACAAGCTTATTAATTTCCTAAAGGAAGACACTGTCATTCTAAATGCCTTGATAAATAAAATTATGTCAGTACATAGGGTATTTATTCAGTGGAGCTAATTTCTTATAATAATATTTTAGATTTTTTTCCCTTGGAAGAAGTAGAAAGGAGACTCTAAAAACTTTTCTCTTTTTGTATTATGAAAAATTGTTTTCTGACTGTAACTTAGAGAATTGGCAGCAAGCTTTCTTCCTCTCTGTAGAAGGGAGGCTGTGAGATTCTCACATAGCAGGTTCCAGAACAACCAACCTGAACACTGATATGATCAGGCCAGTTTGGGAAGAGCCCCTCTGGGAAGCTCTTGCATTAGCTGGAGGCAGCGTAGTGGAAGAGAAAGGGATCTATGAGTCTTCCTCTTCTACTTCCTGATTGTGCCTGATATATGCAATGCCAGCCATAAGTCTAGGATGCTGGCTCCTCATTTCCATGAAAAAAACTTGTATTCTGTACCACTGTACATTATAGAAAACTAGCACAGTGACCAACTGCTGGCTGCTCCATCCTCTCTTTGTCCACTCTCCATTTCCATTTCACTCTTGCCATCTCTCCATCTCATACTCTTCTTTCCCCACGCTTATTCATTCTTACTCCATCTCAAGATCCTCTTAAACAAAGCTGCTTTTGAGACCAGGCTTCAAGGGCAATTTTTGAAAGAACTTTTTTTTGGTTCCACCAGGGATTGAACTCAGGACCTTGTGCTTGTAAGGGAGGTGCAGTGGCACTGAGCTAAATCGCTGGCCCTAATTTTTGAAAGAACTGGTTCAGATATAATAGAGTCAAATGGGCCCTTCATCCCAGAATCTGGCTCTGAGCTCCGTTCTTAGCTCTAAGGTGACACTTGTGCTCTTAGACCTGCTACTTTCTGTCTTTTCCAAATGCAGGTCTTTGCTTCACTGTTGTGCCATTTTCTAGCATTTTTTCTCCCTCCTTCCCCAGGGTTGGTAAACAGGGTTCAGACTCACCTATTGAAAAATGCCCCTAGCCCTCCTATGGTCCACATGTTCTTCTTGCTAATGTCTTAACTTTTTCTATCTTTTCATAATAAAATAATTACTCAGGGCAGTCTCTGGTGTCTCTTTCTTTTTGTCTTTTGCATTCCCTTTCTTTCCCTTTCTTCCTCATATTCCTACCCTTCTTCCTTCCCTGTCACTATCTTCCCTCTCAGCTCATCATTTCCCATTGGGAAATCCTCTGAAGTCAGGCTACTGCCTCACTGTGCCACTAAAATCTTGCTAAAAATAAGCCACCAATGACCTGATGATTGCCAGTCCTGTTGCTATAGTTCTGATTTCTCTTTTGCATGTAACAGCATGGCTTCTCTTTTTTTAAAAAAAACTTTTCCTTGATTTTGAGAGTCTTAACTTTTGTTCTCCTCTGGGAGTATCATTTTTCAATTGCTGCCAGGATTTTTCTTTCTCTGCCTATCCCTTGAACATTAAACTATGAATTTCTCCGAGATCCGCCCTCAACCTATTTCTCTTATTCCGCATCCTCACTGAGTCCATTTCCACACATGTCCACTGCTGTTAAATCTGCCTTCTTAGCCCAAGCTTCTTCTTGGGCCCCACACTCACTTTTGATGGCCCATGAACACCTTATTCTGGGTATTCCACAGGCATTCATCATGGAACATAGTCATAATGTTGTTTCTCTAAATTTTCTTTTTACAGGAACATCACTTTCCCACCAACCTGCCAGGCATCTGATAAGAAACCTGGGATGAATCCATCATCCTTTCTTACTTTCCCTTGCATGCTCACTGGCACTAACTTCTTTGGTGTGTTCTTAGCATCCTACTTTGTACCCTATAAACCTCTCTCCTCATCAATAACATTCTTATCTTAGATCAAGACCTCTTCATTTACAGTGGAGCCTTGATTTATGAACTCAATTCATTTGTGAGGATGGTTATAAATCAAGTTGGTCGACTGAAGGCCCAGGCTCCTCTACCCAGCCTTCAAAATCTCTCTCTTGTATATGGGCAGATCTCAGTGTCCTTAGACATTGGCCCAGGATTTCTCAATTAACTCCACACAGTAAAGGATGTTGTAATGTTCCTTCCAGAACACATTAAGGGTTAAATCTATATCTGAGACCATCTGGAAGCACAAGTGGCCAGCATTCAGGTTGTAACTCAAGACTTTGGTCATAAGTTAGAACTAAAATTCTGATCATAACCCAAGTTGTTCATATGTCAGACCAGTTATAACTGGAGGGTCTGCTGAATTTTCTATAAGAATAATATTATATAGTCATAATTTGTCTCCTATCTCTCTTCTCTTCATCCTTTCCTGTTTATTCATTACCTGTTGATGGTATCATTTATATATTTTCATCTTTTAAAATTAACCATTAAGTTATTTCATTTACATATAATTCTATTGCAGCCTGTATTTTACTGTAGTACATATTTTAACTTAGGAGTAAGACTTGGTGACAGTAGAGTCAGCAGGAGAAATAACATAAATGAGTGAGTCTATATTTTCTTTCAATGTTCTAAGAAACTTACAGAATACAAAAAATAAAAGTACAACAGAAAATTTTGTAGCTTGTTTACTCATATTACATTGTTAAATGAAGTAATTTTCCCAAAAGGTTATAACCAATGCTATTGAAAACTTCAAAAGGTCCCACCGCTCCCAGCCCAGAGGAAGGGCCTTCTGAGTCACTGTCCCATCTCTCCCAGCTCAGAGGAGGTGAGCAGCGAAGGCGGCAACAGCACCACACCCCCCCCCCGCCCCGGGGTCGAAATGAGAAGACATGTAAATAAGTCTCAAAACCAGACTTCCAGATCACCTAGAGCAACCTGAAAGGGAAATGACATGGAACACTCTGATACTCAACCACCTGGACTCCCTGAACTAGCAACAAAAGAGGATCTGGGAAAAATGAAATCAGAAATAATTTCTCAGATAACAGCAGA
>NW_004624813.1:4926232-4955606 GCF_000247695.1 Heterocephalus glaber | reverse complement strand
GCTCCTGGATTGATTTCTCATGTTCCCTTATAATTTTGAAGCAATTTTTCTTTTCCTGGTCATTAATTGCAATCTTACCTTCTATATCTGAAATTCTGTCCTCACATTGGCTCATTCTGCTGTGTAGACTTTCAATGGTGTTGTTCATGTCCTGGAAATCTATTTGCCTGTGTTTTATGGATTCCATTTGTTTCCTATGTTGGGATTCCATCATGTTTCTCAGCTCCTCTCTAGATTTATTAATCATCTCTTGCACTAGGGGCACAATTTCTCCTATTATCTGAGAAATTATTTCTAATTTCATTTTTTCTAGATCCCTTTTGTTGCCAGTTCAGCGCATCCAAGTGGTTGAGTATCAGAGTGTTCCATGTCATTTCCCTTTGGGGTTGCTGTATGTGATCTGGAAGTCTGGTTTTGAGACTTATTTATGTGTTTTCTCATTTCAACTTGGGGTTGGGCAGTGGGGTGTTGTGGGCACCAGTGCAGCTCACCTCCTCTGAGCTGTGAGAGGCAGGACAGGGGCCAGGAGTGGCGGTAGGGATGGTGGCCTGGAAGCCCCTTTCTCTGGGCTGGCAGCAGTGGGATGGACAGCAGCCCAAATGCTCTTTCCTCTGGACCAGGAATGGTGGGACAGACTGCATTCCAAAAGCCCTTTCCTCTGGGCTGGGAGCAGTGGGATGGATGGTGGCTGGGAAGCCCCTTCCTCTGGACCAGGAGCAGTGGGATAGCAGCTCAGAAGCCCCTACCTCTGGGCTGGGAGCAGCAGGACAGATGGTGGCCCAAAAGCCCATGCCTCTCGGCCAGAAGTCTGTTGTATATTCTTTTAAAAAGATTTTTAATTTTTTTTTTTTTTTGGTACCGGGGATCAAACTCAGGACCTTGCACTTGCAAGGCAGGTGCTGGAACCACTGAGCTAAATCCCCAGCCCCAAGATTTTTAATTTTATTGGTATAATTTTGATGTAGATAATGATCACATTCATCATAGGGAATTTGTACCTGTATATGATGTATCTTGATTCCTCTTTTTTTTCCCCATTACCCACCCCTCCCTTCAGTCTCTCTTCCCCTCATTTACAAAAGCTCTATTTTCATATTTTCCTTCTTTTCTCATTTAATCTTCTTCCCCCCCTCCCATTTCCCCATTCCTTTTAAACAATTTTTTCTTATTTCACATTATTTAGTATACATTTTGGTTCCTATTTACACTTTCAGATTCTAACTTAATTTATTGTGTTATCTCATAAGGAATGACATCCTAGAAGTGAAATCTGAGACCTGCACAACATGGGGTGAATCTTCTTTTTTCTGGAGGTCTTAGTGTCCTTATCTATAAAACAAGGGGTTATTATCAGAATATTCTTCCTGTTTTAAAGCACAAAAATCACAGAAGTCTAAAACACTTGCTGGGCAATGCCATACTAGCCAGCATTAGACTAAGCTCTGAGAGGGTTTACTTGAAACAGAACAGAAACCTGCATTTCATCTCTGTGGAAGTGCCGTCAGTCCAGGGAGGTGCAGACTAAGCTCAAGGTGTTCCTGAAGGTACTACAACCTTGAAATGCAAATTAAAGTCTTCAGTTTCAATACTTAGGTGGTGAGAGATCTTGCAAGGCATTCTTATCCCCTGGGAGGAACCCATCAAGGAGAGCTTCTGAGCAGTAATGCTTAGAAGGCACTGGCTGTCCAGCCCTCTGGCAGTGGCAGAATCTTTCACGCCCAAATGGGAGAAATTGTGACCCTCACTGCTTGGAAAATGCTAAATCTGAACACAAGGGCTAATGCACAGGATATTTAGTGTTCATCCAGAGGAGACATGAGCTCAGACTTGAAGAGCTTGTCTAAAATATATGCCAGATTCTGGGTAACAAATTATGAGGAAAATTTTCAGAAATGAAAACCAAAGTTTTGGAATGGTGTGCTGCCTGGTTGGCAATTCCTAGCTCATGCATTCGTGTTCTGGGGGTGCTGCACTGGGTGTTTTCCTCCATTCAAAGAGCAGCTGTCAGAGAAGAATGATTAGCACCTCTGCTCGTCCAGTTGTATGCAGCAGCCCTGGACCATGGGTGTCAGGCCCTCAACCCCTCCTAGACTCCTGTTCTGCACCTTTTACTATGGTGAAACCCTGCATGGAGCTGAGGCCACCCACTTCTGCAAGGGTGGAGCAGAGATGTGCAGACCTGTGGGCAGGCTTGTTTTAACATCGATTAAAAAAAGCAATATAACAAATACCTGGGTGCCCCCCCCATGAAACTTGGGTTTCCTTTGGTTCACTCACAGTTTAATTCTGAGTTTGTTTTCTCCCAGAGCTCATTGTCCTCTGGCCAGAGCCAACCATTAGCATGAATTTGGTGTTTATTCTACCAGTTAAGTTTGTTTCTTAAATACAATCTTAGAGTTGGAAGCTAGGTTAGGGTCTAATCTTATTCTTTTTTATTATTTTTAAAAGGATGACATTAAAGCCTAGAGGACTTGGATCCTCCAAAGTTCTCTGTTGTGCTCTGTGCTTTATTAAGTTCAACCTAAAGATGAGTAATAGACCCTAACCCACTGTGAATTTGTTCAGTAGCTACTATTTACTTATTTATAGAGATAAAAAGAAAAAAGAGGAAGAGAAAGTAAGAAAACAAGCAAAAGTGGCATAGTTTAACTTCTCTTATCAGGAATATGATATTTATACATGTGAAATAGAAAACAATACAAGATAGTGAAAGGGAGGACCATTTTTCTTTTTCCTTCACCCTCTTAAGCTCAATGTCTGGAGCTTTTTAAATTTGACAGGCAGATAAACAAGAGGAGCACAAGTAAGCGTATTAACATGTGCAGCACACATACACAAAGGAACACTCCATGAAGAATAATTCAGAGGGGCAGAGAGCCCTGTGAGCTTGTGCAGCATCCTAACAAAAGAATAATACATCTGCAGACAGTGACAAGACAAAGGAAAAGGACTTTGAGTTTCTAGGGTAGCAAATTATGGGAAAGTGACTATATGGAGGAACTAGAGCAAGACAAGGGCCACATAAATCTATCATGTAAAGTCCTCTGGCACTGTCTCTGGGCTAGGACTAGCACTGTCTCCAGTGATTAACTCTATGCTTCCTGGTAGAGAGAGGTGGGGGACAACTTTAAAAATTTATGTTCTACTTTTGGGTAAATAAGGAGAGGGTGGAGAGTTTCTCTTGAATCAGTTTTTCTCATTTGTCAATTGCCCTTAGCTCAAAATAATATACAAAAGTGGCATATGTGATGGTGGTATATTCTCCTACAGTAGAAAAGGGTTGCAGATTAAATTCTATATGATCGGGGCCAAGTGGAGGAGAGTCGGAAGGTACTGTACACCATCTAGAAGGGGAGAATTAGTGCTGACTGGTTATTGGAAATTTTATAGGGAGTGAAAGGGTTGATTTGAGAGCCTGAGGCAGAATGAAGAGGAAGAAGAAATGGAGAGTTAGGACAGGGAGTAGTAGGAGGCCAGAGTATAACTGGAGGAGACAGCTTGTGGCAGGGCTCTAGATCAGCTAGAGAAGTTTACACCCATCAAACTGGCAATTATCTAATTTTTCAATCAGAACAGCTAATAAATGGTGACTGTTTAGGAAAGGTAGTGAGTGTGCAAATTTGTAAAAAAAAATTTGGAGAGAACTTTTTCTCAAAAGACTTAAATATATATGTTCATTAACCTAGTAGATAGCCTTGAGGTTTATAACAGAAAAAAAGGAAATACATTTCCTTAAAGACCATTAGATTATGTTCCATATTTAAAATAGTGTTATAGTCACAGCTAAATATATGCTATGATCATAATATATTAAATGAAAAAATAAACAGCATCTCACATGGTAAACCAAACATATAGCATTTTTTTGTTTAAAAATCTATGCACATAGAAAAAAGGATTGAGAAAAATGTAAAAATATCTAGTATGATATCTCTCAGAGGTAGAACTACATCTTATATTTATTTTCTTCTATTTAGTTGTTCATATTTTCTAAAGTTCCTTTCCATGAACATGTTTGCTTTTGTAATAGGAAAGAAAGTTATAAAAATTGCACGCCATAAAAATTATGCATTTGTTTAAATAATCTAAATTATGTTGATCCAGAAGACTGATGACATTTTCATATATAAACAAGGTTAATTGTGCTTATTCTAAAGTGAGGTGTAATGTTACAGTGATCAAAATTCCTAAATGGTTATATGACTGACAAAAAAACCCCAAATAGTCCTATACTTGCAAATGGTAGAGAATAACTTATGAGGCTGCAGGACTCAAGATTCAAAGGCTGAGTGAATTCCTTTAAGAAAACTATGCTGCCCAGAGCACTTCTGCAAAGAAACATTCTCATTCTTCAGATGATATATCTGAAGTGTAGACTAACTAATATCAGCTGGCTTCTACCTTTGATAAACTGCTTCTCAAATTTTTATTTCTTGCTCAAAATGACATATGTGCAAGCAAAAAATAACAATAGCATTCCTTTCCTGAGACCAGGCCTTTCTCAGTTCTCCGCAGTGGGGAATGAGGGGCTGAGAGTTTTTCTCTAGATTTAAAATTCTCTAGTTTTGTTGCTATAACTAAAGTTGATATTCAAGTTGCCATGTTCCACAGAGGATAAGACTAAGGTAATGTACAGCTGTACCTTCATTTGCACCAAAGGTTGTGTTTTGGAACCACTGAAAAATTACTGTAGGGGAGCTGGGGATTTAGCTCAGTGGTTCTGCTGCCTGCCCTGAAAAGCACAAGGTCCTGAGTTTGATCCCTGATACCAAAAAAAAAAAAAAAAAAAAAAAAATTACTATAGGGCTGACAATTAATCCTAATAGAAATAAGTGTTCTGACTTGCCTGGTAGTACTCAATAACTGTAAAAGTATACGTACACAAAAAATAGAATTAGCCCTTCCCTCTTGGGAAGGGCTAATTGTGTGTGTGTGTGTGTGTGTGTGTGTGTGTGTGTGTGTGAATGCGTGCAGAATCAAATACAATAGAACAGATTAAATGGCAGAGGACAGTGAATGGCGGTGCGTGGCTGTGGTCATAGTTTGTAAGGAACTCTGGGTAGAAAAGCATCAAAAACTACCTAGTGCATCAGTCCACCTTTTTAAACATATAAAAAGCAAACAAACTCAAAAGAGAGGGTCTTGCATGGACAAATGCCCATACTGGGTCACAGTTCAGGTGAATGACTGGCTTAACCCCGTGTAGCTGGGATCTAAAGGATAAAAAGAGAACACAGTTGTTCCCACAGAGTGTTTGCCTAGCTCCTGATAATGTGGTCCAGAAAACTGACGTGAGGGCTGGGGATTTAGCTCAGTGTTCTGCCGCGTGCCTCGCAAGCGCAAGGTCCTGAGTTCGTTCCCGGTACCAAAAAAAAAAAAGAAAAGTGACATGACTTTCCTTTTTAAAAAGAAAAACACATTTCTTCTTGTTTCATTACATATCATAAATTTAAATGAAACCTAGAAATTTTAAGTCCTGAAAATTTGCTTTTGAAATTGTAACCCTTTGTGGTTTAGATGCCGCATAATATCAGACAATTTTCGTAGAAGTTAAGCACTCCGTGGCATTTGGATTTAGTTGGGGTTGGGATGATAAGAAGGGCAGGCAAAAGTTGTTTTCAGCTGAGATTGGGCAAGCAGTCAAGTGAGATGGCAAGTGATTACTATTAGTATTTTTATGTCAACTGTGTTATTGTCCTCTACCACTCCAATTCCCAGCCTCAAAATCTTTTAGTTTTGTTATAGCTGATTACATTTTTAAGATTTCTAGTATTAGGAAATGGAGAGAAAAAGGCCATGAAATTATTTTGGCCTGGTTGTTTTCCTCAAAGCAGAGACTAAGCAAAAAATAAAGATAATAAACCCTTCCCCACCTCACATCTTTCATGCCCTACCTGCAGATCTCTCTGGAAGGTCTGGCATCCATGCCTGGTGGTGCCTTGTGGTGGGGAGTACATAGGTGTGTACAGACACCCACACAAAGTGGTAGGAAAATGCCCAACCTAGATCCATTCCCAAGATGCAGATGTAGAGGAAAGGCATTATTTCTTGAGCCTTCATTTGAAAGAGTCAATATCAGAGTGTTACAACAATGCTGAACCTTTCCTTAAATGTTCCCTGGGCAAACTAGGGTTTTTTTTGTTTGTTTGTTTGTTTTGTTTTTGGTACCAGGGATCGAACTTGGGTCCTTCCACTTTCAAGGCAGGTGGGTGAAGCACCGAGCTAAATCCCTGGCCCCAAAGTAGGTTTTTTGACTTGGTATTATTAAAAATAAAAAATGTAATTTGTGTGTGTGTGCATGCAGTTCATTGTCCTTGCAGGCCAGGCTGAAGAAAATGAGGCTCCAGAGCCTACTTGGGCTGATGGCTTGGCCACCACTGCCTCCTCCAAGGTTGCCACCACTCTTCAGCCATCTCATAGCACCTCTAGTGACATGAAAACTGGAACTCCCAATCCCATTTGGACACCAGACATGGAAAATTTGTTGTACAAAGGTAAGAAATATCTTCCAACCAGCTGCTGTATTTCCCATATGAGGAAGGCACAGTGAAGATGGTCTCTTAAATCTCATCCATTATGGCTATAAACAGGAAAGACAAAGATATTTTTCACTGACTTATATGTAGAATCTGAAACCAGGTGGCTGTAGAATAAATGTGATAATAAAAATTTTAAATTGTTCTTTTAATTTGAATACCTTTAGAGAAGATTGTGTTGTCTTGCTTTCCATAGTCCCTGCTGTTCCTTGTTTCCTTACACATGCCTTTCACTTGATTATATAAAAAGGAAGAAAATTCTGAAATTCAGATTCTGATTCCATTAGTATGTTTTCCATGGAGCTGATACATATAGAAAATACATCATTATATATATATGTGTTTTGCAAAATATGTAAGAAAGAATAATATCCACGTCCTCAAGAACCTTAGATCATCTTGAAAACAAGTCATACAGTAGACAGTTTTTAGTTTGTTTTTAAGAACAAAAGTAATAAAAGTGTGTTCCTTTCCATTTTGCCTAAAGAGGCTTTGTAGGAGATGTAGATTTAGAGGTTAGCTGTTTTTTATTTTTATTTTTTTGGTACTGGGGATCGAACTCAGGTCCTTGTGCTTGCACAGCAGGCGGCGAAACCACTGAGCTAAATCCCTGGCCTTTAGAGGTTAGTTTTTGAAAATAATTAATCAGTATTAATCATAACTGATGTTGGTAATATCAATAAATACTAATATTTATCATAATCATTGATAAATGATTCAAGATATACTCTAAATCTGGGGAAATGGAGAAAGGGCTGGTTTTGCTATAGAAAAATGAAGCTTATGACATATAAACTATCTCACAAATAAAAGTCCTAGATAGCAGTTATCTGTTGGGTCTTTTGTTCTGGAAATTCTCACTTTGGAATCACACCTTCACTAGGAAATAGGAATCAAGGCAAAATGGAGTGTTGTCCTATAAAAGTGGATTTAACAAATGAGAAACTCTGTGATTAAATGAGCCTCATTAGCACAATAGGGTTCTTTTGCTTTCCTATAGTAGATGCATTTCTGAAATTTAGTTATAAACTGATATGAGAAGTCATATCATATTTTTACTGTCCTATAAGAGCTATCATTTAATAGAGAATTGTGATAGAGAGCTCATTTTACTTTTTTAGTAATTTAAAAGGTTTTCCTTTTTTAATAGGCAGAGTGTGATCATAGTGGTATTCTCTATGAATAAACTAGAATGGAATGTGTCCAGAAGTCTGAAGTCATTGTCTCTCTACCTGTCAAGTTGGATTTTAAATAAAACCCCAAAGTAAATGAAAGCAACCCTATCTTCTGTCAGTGAATCCCCAGAAAAGTTTTAGTCAATGAAGTTTTATAATGCTTTCAGGAAAATATGCATTTTTAATGGTGTTTCATGATTAAAAGCTTTTGTTTCCAAAAGAATGAATATCTAGTAGTAGAGGGTCAGGTGGTGGGCATAATATTGAGTATTATGAATTCTTTCACTAATTGTCTTAATTGATCTGTTAGTATGCATAGGGAATTAATCATTTACTTCCATAACTTCATAAAGCTTTTATAGTTCATTACTTCAATAAAGGGAAAACATCTGGCAATACTATACATCTTTTTCTCACCCTAGATCAGAGATGTTTGGAACCCTTGAAGCCTGGGAACTGTGGTGACTATGTGGTTCGATGGTATTATGACAAGCAGGTCAACTCCTGTGCCCGCTTTTGGTTCAGTGGCTGTAATGGCTCAGGAAATCGATTCAACAGTGAAAAGGAATGTGAAGATGTCTGCATGAAAGAGTGAGCAAGTAAACTTATCTGTCTCTGTCAAAAGTCTAGAAAGAACACAATACAAACAAAGCACCATATTGGCATGTATACTAAGTATTTATAATTTACAAGTGTACTTGAAACTGCATGACAGCCCTAGGATGTAGATACATTAACTGTTTAAACAGGTGAGAAAGCTAAGAATCTGACAAATTTAGTAGCTCATCAACTGTCACCCAACTAAAAGGTGGTAGAGTTGGGAATTTGGACTCAAGGCTGTTTAACTTCTGTGCACAGGTCTGTCTCACAGCCTGCAGTGTGATTCTGATGCCTGTTAATTCCTATTGTTTGCATTATGTTGGCTCACACCCCACTCTGCACATGCCCCCTCTCCCCTAACACTCACACAACCTGTCAGTAGCAAAAGGTAACTGGTGGAGGAGGACTTAGGGTTGAAAATTGAAGGGCCACGTGTGTGCCTGAATGCTGAGTTAGGAGCAGGGATAGTGAGGATAGATTTTTGTCAGTTGCCCTAAAAGTGATAGTAGAGAGAAACTAATCTGAATCAAAATTACTTAAGTCAAATGCATTCTACACTGCCCCTTCCCAATCCTCTAATATGTCTGGTAACAAAACCATCATTATAAACTCTTATTTAAATAAAACAACTTTTTATACTCTTCCTTCAAAATATGTGAATGGGAACTTTTGAGTTTGTTAGAGATAGAATTAGAAGGCACTTGGCAGTCAAGAGCCACATACATCCCACATCCACTCTTGAGCAAGGCATTTTAGAGACAGGACTTACACTGAAAAATGGGCCACCAAATGGAAAAGAGTAATGGAGAGTTATGGGGGATTGGATCTGTTATTTTATAATGATTTTGTGATATGAAGTCTGAGAAGACTATTAGTCCTGAGCTGAGCTCAGACAGCATTTGTCTGTCTCATCAACACATTTTTTTCCATTCAGGCTTGTGGTTCTCATTTAAGTTCAACTCCTTAAAAAAGTATTTATAGAATAGCAATCTTAGCAAAAATATTACAATTTTATGGTGAAATTAAATTTTTATTATGTAATATTTGATACTCCAAAAGAATATATGCAACATGATTGTAAATTTTAAAATGTGAGAATGAGATAAATACCACTGAACACATCATCTGGAGAATGAACCAAGTTTTACTGATTTTATTGAAGCTCCTGTGTGTCCCTTTTCCACCACAGACCCTGCTCCAGATATTCTAATTTAAACTCTGTGTTGCTATTGGTTCTTATATGTAATTTCACATGTAAAACTACATTTGATCCCTGTGGATCACTAAACAATAGGCATTTAGTCTTGTTTATTTTAAAGCTTTGTAAAAATGGTGCTGTACTCTAGTATTCTGCAACTTGTTATTTTCATTCAATATTATAAATAATCCATGTGTTTTCCCACATAGGAATGTATTCCTAAATAGTTTATTAGTTTTTGAGCTTTAGAAAATTTCTGTCATAATTTGCTAGATTATTACATTATTGTTTATGTATATATATTTACTTTCACAGTTGTATAATATTTGTGTGAATATACACAATATATTTAACCATTACTATGATCAATATCATTTTTTTTACTGTTCTACCAGTGTTGTGATGACTGCTTTTATTCATATGTCTCTGTGCACACCCCTGTGTCTCTATAGGGTGTATATCCAAAAGTAACTTCTGGACAGCAGGGTATGTAAATATTCAAAGCTCATATATAATATGTATACTGATTTTTTCCCAAGGTGTTTGAACGAATTTATTTTAAATTTTCACCAGTTGTGCATAAGAGTTACCATTGTTTGATATTCTAGTCAATACTTAGTGTTATCAGACTTCTTAATTTTTTGTGTGTGTGGGGGGGTACTGGGGATCAAACTCGGGTCCTTGCGTCAGACTTCTTAATTTTGCTAAAATGAGTGTAAAATGTGTCTTGTTTTAATATAGCATTCTTTGGTGACAGCTTACCATGCTCATTTCCATCTTTGCTGCTGCTTCTATGAAATACATGCCTATAACTGTGGAAGATTTTTCATTTTAACATTTTTCTTACTGAATCCTTGGAGTTCTTATGTATTACAGGTCATAACTTTTACTGTATATTTATGTTGCTAATGTCATTATAGCATGTCTTTTTACCTTCTCACCTCCCTCCTGCCCGCCTATCCTTTCTGTTGAATTGTCTTAATTTTAATGGATGGTGCTTTTTGTTCCTTATTTATGTTGTCAGTTTCTCAGTTACCTTTCTTTGAAGGGAAATTTTCCCAGGACAAAAATCACTCTGAGTACTGGCATTACTTCTCTAGACTCCCATCATTTTTTTTTCTTAAATTCTTTTATTGGTACATTTTAGGTATATAGTACATTTACATTTATCTTTGGGTGCTTGTACCTGTACATGACGTATCTTGGTTCTCATTTTTTCCCCATTACCTGTGCACCCTTCACCCCTAAACCCTTCCCTATTTACATACGTCGTTTCCATTTTTTTTTCTTTTCTCATAATTTTTCCTTTCCATTCTTTCCTTTCGCCCCATCTCCTCCCACCACCCCTACCCCTTTGGACCATTTCCTATTTCAAAGTATCAATTATTTATTATCAAAGTATTAATTATTATTAATCCTTTTAGTCCTTGTTTACTCTCTCAGTTTCTCACACTAGAGAAACTATTCAGTATTTACACATATGTGTCTTATTTATTTCACTTAAGAGTATGGCCTCAATATGCATCCATTTAGCTATAAATGACTCTAGTTTCTCATTCTTTATGGCTGAGTAGTACTCCATTTTATTTAAAAACCACATCTTCTTTATCCAGTTTCCAGTTGATGGGCACTTGGGCTATTTCCAAGCTTTAGCTATAACAAACTGTGGTGCAATAAACATGGGTACACATATATCTCTGTGGTATGATTCTTTTAATTCTTTTGGGAAGATACCCAGCAGGGAAATAGCTGGGTCAAATGGGACCTCCAGCCCTAGTTCTTTGCGGTATCTCCATACTGATTTCCATAGCGGTCTCACCAGTCTGCACTCCCACCAACAATGGAGAAGGGTTCCTTTCTCTCCACATCCCCACCAGCATTTGTTATTGGTTGATTTCTTAATAGCAGCCATTCTTTCTGGGGTGAGGTGGAATCTCAGTGTTGTTTTCATCTGCATCTCTTGAATGACCAGTAATGTTGAACATTTTTTCCTATGTTTATTTGCTGCTTTTACTTCTTTGTCTGAGAAATGTCTGTTCATTTCAGATGCCCATTTTTGAATTGGGTCTTTGAATTTGGGGAGTCTGATTAGACTTCCATCATTGCGCCTGGTAATTCCTTACTATCCTGTTAGCTTGTAGGTGATTTCTAGATGATTTCTAAAAATTTGCTTAACTTACTTTTTATTATCCTTGGGTTAAATGTGTGAGCAATATAAAAAGGGCTCTATTATATTTTTGTTGCGGTGGTGGGATAAAGGGATTTGAGTATCATTTTACTTCCTGGAAGCCCTGAAATGCACATAAACTGTATCTGTTACCATACATTGTTGAAAGTAGAAAGACCCTTCAGAATATCTAGGCTGCTATATTGATAGGAGCAGAAGTATTAATATTACTTTTTAAAGCTTTCCATAACTTTACCTTCCCACCCCTCAAAAATATTGATACACAAAATGTTGTAATATTGATTTGGGTATTTGTCCCTTTGAAACATTCTTTTTCTACTTCTGGTGGCTAACCAAGTTGTATTACCCAAGGACACTCAGAAGGCCTCTTTACTTGTGGTGCCTTCTCATCCCTATCACTCATGTCCAACACTGAGGACATAAAGCTCTTGGCTTTGTCTCCATTCCACACACTAATCACAAGCTGAGCTGCTTAGCGCTTCATAGGGGCACAGCTGCATTCATTTCCTTTGCTGCTATAATACGGATTTGGTGGGCTTAGACAACAAAATATATTATCTTAGAGTTCTGTAGGTCCAAAGTCTGATGTAGGTCCCATTCAGCTAAAATCAGGGCATCTGTGGGCCTGTGTTTTTTCTAGAGGACCTCAGAAAAAAATCCATTTCCCTGCCTTTTCCAACATCTGAAGGCCATTCACATTCCTTGGTTTGTGGCCCCTCCTCTGTTTTTAAATCCAACAGCAGGTCAGGTCTCTCTCATGCTTCTATCCTCTGGTTCTCTGACTGAAGTCAGGAAAGGTTCTTTGCTTTCAAGAACTCATGTAGAAAAGTAGGATCCAGTTGAGTAATCCAGGATAAACTTCCTACCTCTAAGTCATTCTCTTCTTACCTCAATGTGTGGCTTCACTTTTGCCACATATGGTAGCATATTCACAGGTTTGGGGGATTAGGAAGTGGACATCTTTGGGGCTATTATATTACCTATCACACTATCTCTATATTCTACATGCTGTCTGAGGTATTCAGGAGCAAAGACATTCATGTCTCATTTCTCTCTGTAACACCAATTCCTTACACATATGAATAACTCAATAAATCTAAAACCAAGTTGAACTAGTTTTATTTATTTATTTTCAGAGTTAAAATTGGGCAGTATCATGAAAAAAGAGTGTGCAAAAAGAGCCTTCCTATACTATAGGCTTTTGTACTTATCCCAGCAAGCTGGTACTCTCCTCATTGTATAGAAGGTAAAATTCACCACCTACTCCTGAGAAATTAGACTATTCTAGCTTTACTTTTCATTGTTCGTTTGTGTAAAAAAAAACTTTAAAAAACCCTCAATATCCAATGATGTCTTAGTTCTTCTTTCTTGCTGAGACAATACTTGACACTGAAAGGTTTATTTGGCTCACAGTTTGTAGAGGTTTCAGTTCATAGTTGGCTGGCTTCACGGAAGGGTGGTGTGCTAGAGGAGAAAGAGTTCATGGCAGGCAGAAGGCAGCAAGGCAGTAAGGCAGCAAGCAGTGAAATAGCTGTCCCTTATATTATACCCAGGCCACACACCTTTACACTGGCTAGCACTTACAGCCAGGGTGCACCTTCCCATTATCCATACCCAGAACTATGCCAAACCAACCAGTGGACTAATTTAGTAATCACACACTCTGAATCCCATCATCACACAATTTAAACCTAGGATCACACAATTTAATCCTAGCATCACACATCCTAGATCCTGCCACTTCTGAAAAGTCCCACCTATGACCACATGAGGCTTTGAGGGGCCATCTAGACAAAAGCTATAACAAATGGTTAACAGGCTATCTGTTCCTAGGTGTGGGGGGCCTTGCCCCCCCACTAGAACTCTTGAGTGCCTTTTACGGACATATCCGGGCCTGCTGCAAATCTACCCGGCAACAAGGAAGGAGCCCCAGTACCCTCCTCTTGCTCCTCCCCTCTAGCCCTACGGTATATATGTTGTAGCAGCTTCTGCAATAAACGAGACTTGATCAGAAACCTGTCTTGTCTCCATCTCTCGTGTCCCCTGTCCTTTGTCATTCTCACTCCCCCTCTAGGGTCTCCGTTGACTTACCCGCAGGCTGGGACACCTAGGCATATCAATCCAGTTTAGATAGACAGAAGTGGGCTTTAAATCCTCATTTCTATATACAGCCCAGGATTAGGTGGTTCCCTGGAAATCAGTTAATTTTCTTGGCTAGGATTTGAAAAAGATTCCAGCTTCTGGTCAGCTGAGTGAATAGTGCTTTGTGCCTCAAGTGAGAGGATGAGATTGCCTCTTTAGCCAGGAGTATTGGGATTTAATAGGGCTGGCAGTCACCCAGCAAGCAGCACTCTAGCTACAGGTGGTATCTGGTCAAGAAGCTACTTATTCCATCTCCAAATCTTTTGGGTGAATTCAAGTTTCAAAATGGGACATCAAGTCCTAGAAAGTAGAGGACATTATTAAACCCATTGAGCATATCGTTGAGTTCTACAAACCCATCCCTTATTTTCTACTTTAGATTTTTACTTTAGCATCATAATAGCTGGCTATATGTCTCAGTACCTTTGCCTGAGGGATGCAGGAAGCAATCTTTGTATTTACCCACTTGGTACAACAAAATGCAAAGTGTGTGTACCTGTGCAAAAGTGTCAAATTGAGATTTTTTTCATCCACATTTTGTACCATCTAATTGGTTTTACGTATGTTTACCTGAACATAACAGAGAGTATAGTAAACCCACACCACTCTAGGATTTGTTTTAAAAACAATTTTCTTTTGATTTTTCTGGTAGAAGTAGCCCAATTCAGTACAATGGCATAGGAAAAGCCAGATTTGGAAGTTTTAGAGGAGGTCAAAAGTAAATCATCAGATTACTCATCCATGGATGATGAAGACAATCCATTATGGCAAAATACATGTTTTCATAAGGAAAGAGTAGTGTGGGTGGATGATGATGATGATGAAGAAGATGGCTTAGACACACCCATGTTTATGCCCCTTTATGACAAAATTAGTGTTATGCTCCATTAAGGCAACAGTTTCAGCAAGTCCATGCACACTCTGGTCCTATTATCCCTCTCACCCTTTGGCCTGACCTAGTCCTATCCTGTCCACTGCTTCTCCTCAGTGAGTGTCCAGCATCCAGAAGCCCTCAGCAGCCTTCAGCCTCACAAGTTGGGAGTGACCCAATTGAAGAACTTCATGGGAACTTCAAAGCCAAGGAAAGAGGTTGTGTTGGCTGGAAAGGCTCAGATCATCCCTGCATTGAATCCTTTGTACAAGGATGTGATTTCTTCATTCTGGATCAGCTCTCTCAGCACATCTCTGAGACAGTTAGGATATTTTCCAGGAGGTGCAGTCTGGAAATGGGACTTGAGCACATCTAGAGGCATCACTACAGCCTAGTTTAAAAATCCCTGCAGTTCCCCCAGCTACCAGGATTTGAAGAGTGTTGAGGTCACTGACATTCTTTCCCTCTGCAGGGAAAATATTTTTCAGCCACTCATATGTCATGAAATACATCCTACTGGCTGGCACATCTCTCACGAGGTGAGCACAGTCCATTTATAGATGCCTCGCAGTTCCAGATCCCTGGAACAGCATTTTGCACAGTCCAAGTTCCAGTGTACTTGGTTTCCCCTGAAGAAGCATAAATCTGTAATAAGCACTTGCTTCTTTCTCCAGGGGTCATGATTTCTGTGGTAAATATATCAGATAACATCCCAGCAGCAAATATTTTGGGGTGGCTAAGCATATCATCTGGAGATTTCTGCTGTACTTTCTTCCCTAAACCAAACTTAAAGAAGAACACAGCAAACACGGAAGTGACCCCAATGATAGGGTCAGCCATACCCTGGTACATCCCTGTGATGCCATCATCTCTAATAGAGTCTTCCAGAAACAGTCAATGCTCCCTGAGTACATGGGAGGCTGTCCAGGCAAACCTGGTGGCTGCATGTGCAGTTGGACCTCAAGCAGGCAGGCAGGGTTACTTCTAACTTCTGGGACCATCAGCCTTTGTTTTGCTCAAGCTTTCAGTTGATTGGATAAGACCCACGCTCAGAGACATACTCAGAATGACATCTGACCAAATATCCATGTACCATGAGACTCAAGGAAGTTGACACATAAATTAACTATTATACATATTTATCTATGTTAATATGGTCATATGTTAATTCATATGGTTACTAGGTCATGTGTTAATTCTATTTAACCTTTATTTCTTTCCCTGGTGCCAGGGAACCTGGGCCTTGTGCATGAGAAATGTGCTCCACCCCCAAACTACATCTCCAGTCCCTCTGTTTAACCATTTCAGGAACTGCCAGGGTATATTCCAAGTGGCTTCACCATTTTACATTTGCACCAGCAGTGTATCCTTGTTCCAACTTCATCAACATTTGTTATCATTTGTATTGTTTTATCATAACCATCATAGTAAGTATGAGGTGGTATCTCGTTGTGACTTTGATTTGCATTTCCATGACAAATATCATGTTGAATATCTGTTCACATGGTCACTGCCATTTGTATATCTTCTTTGAAGAAATGTCTGTTTAGATCCCTTGCCCATTTTTTATTGGATATGTGTCTTTTAATTATTGAGTTACAAATATTCTTAAATATCCTGGGTGCCAACCAACTTCTTACTATAGTCTAATGAAAGACCTTAAGCCAAAGCTGGGGCTGGTGGCACATGGCTGTAATCTCAGCACACATAGCAGGCTGAGGCAGGATGGCTGTGAGTTCAAGGTCAGCCTGGGGTATAGCAAGACTTTGTCTCGGGGCTGGGGATTTAGCTCAGTGGTTTCGCCGCTTGCTATGCAAGCACAAGGACCCGAGTTCAATCCCCAGCACAAAAAAAAAAAAAAAAAAAAAAGACTTTGTCTCAATAAACCAAAAAACAAAACAAAACAAAAAAGCCTCTCCTTAGTTGGTCTGTTTGCATTCTGATCCCCTCCTTGCAAGCTCACATTTGCCTTCACTTGAACTCATTTTATAAAAGTCATTACAGAAATAAATAACTACTTACAAATGAGGAATAGAAAAAAAATCAGGGAAAGAAAGCAAAAACCCACACTGGTTTAAAAGAAGGCTGAGAAAAGTGATATATCAGTGTGTGAAAATTATCCCCTCTGATCCACTTTCGACACTAGGAGCCTTTTCCTTCCTCTCTACGTCATTGTAAGCAACCCCAAGGAAAAGGTCAGAGGGATTATTGTCTAGCTTGATGTGGCACTGAAGAGAATGAATTGAACAATAAGAATTCTCAAAAAGAGGGTGGTAGTTTATAGTTTCATTTTGGCTTACTCTTCAAATACCTGGTGAGGCCATTTCTCTTTAGTTAAAATGAGATGGGAGAGATAATAGGACATTTTATTTTTCTAATCTCAAATGAAAAAGGACAGAATATGTATATGATGTGCTAAAAACAAAGATAAGTATCTAAAGTCTGCACTTTAAATGAAGAGATTGAGGAATTTTTAGCATTTCATCAAGTACTAAAAAAGTGCAGTAATACTAACAGTGAAAAAACTTGTGGAATGTTAAAATGTCTTAGATAATCATTTCAATCATTTTCATTTGGTTGAAACCTTATCTTTGCTAATTACAAGAAATGCCCCAATCAGGTATTTGAAAAGTATGCTAAATTTATAAAATGACAATTAGGCTTCACAATTTTAGTCTTATCTTTATCATACACACAACAATAAGTAAATGAGAGAATGAGAGAAAAATATTTGCAATACATGTAATAATATTTTACATCTCTAACAAATCTAGAGTCTATAAATAAAGAAAAAAAAAAGAAAAATGAAAGGCATTAAGAAAGAAGATGGCCAGTAGAAATACAGGAAAAGATGCTCTACTTTGTCAGAAAAAAGCATGTTAACACAGGCCTGGGGCTGAATCAGGGCATCTGTACTCCTATAAAGAGGCTCAGGTGATTCTGCCCTGCAACACTTGTTCAGAACCACCAAGGGGATTTCTGAATCAGGCTAACCTTAAGAGAGACTCTAATAATTGATGTGGAATGATACATGTTAAATATTTATGTATGTCCTTTTCCTCTACAAATACATAATCCAGTGTTTTTAGTTAATAGCAATGCAAAGATAGGTTAATACTGTCGCGTGTACAAGATTCCCCACTTCTTATGTTGTCTTCAAGTGAAATGTTACTAAAATGAGATGCTTTAGAATAGTCTAGGAATGTGTGTGATTGTTAAAACTAGAACAGTCCAAAACATATCTCACACATATGAAATTTCATATTTTAATTTTTAAAAATATTGGACTGATTTGCATTCCAGAAGGACTCATCTTTATCATTTTATATCAATTAGTAGTCATTGAAACATCCTTAAACAAATTAGTGCACTTAAAGTCACACTTACCTCTAAATAATAAAATTGTTAAGCCCTGTTTTAACTGGGTTAAGAAAATAAGGGCTATTAGACTCACCAAAAATTTCCTCAGAATCCTGTATCTCCTCTGCCTTTAAGCCTTAAACAAAAACCCTAAGGGACCTGGTATTCTTGGGTTTCTAGTAGGACATTATCTCCTCCTGAGATGCCCAGGCTTTAGGTAACACTGACTCCTATTGCTGTAACTAGAGCTGGCTGTCTCCAGGGTTCAACTCTCACTATCCTACTTTGACCTTGTGGAGCCATTGTAACAATTGTGTTATTATTTTAGAACAGCAAATATATCCTCTTTTATTCTGGCTGCATCAGCAGTCTGTCCTATTTCCATGGCTATTTCCTCTAATTCTGACACATCCTCCAGCTTCTGAAGATATTCTTGGTGACTAGGGAGGGGAGAGTAGCAAACCAGCATGTCATCTTGAAGGACCCTAGTTAGCAAGACAGACTCCATATTGCTGCTTGACCCACCTGCCTGCCCTTTAGATGAACTCGGAAGGAGGAAGCTTAAAAACCTCCTCCCCTTAGAAAGTCTCTTTAGAAATAACGATTAATCAACTATTGTTTTACAAATGTTCTAACAGCCGGACGTTCCGCTTCTGTACCTTTTGCTTACTTTACTAGTTCTATCCCATGGGGGGACCTAGAAACTGCTGGCCTCAAAGGTGTATAAAACATGTTTGTCAACCCCCAGTCGAGGCTCAAGTCCGATGCTCAGCTTGGGTCCTGGCCGGTAATAAACTCCTGTGAGGATTTAATATTGGTCTCTGGTTGGTGCTCTCTCACTGGGTGTAACACTCTGTTCTAAATATTACATTCCTGTGTTATTCCAATGGATTCCATTCAAGATGGCTGCCACATCAATAGAAGACTTAGAATAATTTCCTTCTAACTTTAATACAAAAAAGAAACATGAGTTCTCTTAGAAACATAAATTTCCTCCTTCCTCCCACCCGGAGATTGAACCTGGGTCCTTGTACATGCTATAAATGCTCTACCACTAAGCTACACCCTCAACAACATAGTAAGAGTTCCATACAGCAAATTAGAAGTTGTGTATTGCCAAGACTTCACTCTGAAATGGTCTGGAGGTTTCAGTCTTATTTCCACCATCCTTTAGATTTGCCCTTATACTTCACACTCATAGTTTCTTGACTTTATTTTAAAATATTAATAGAATTCTCCAGTTATTTTCTCCTTGACATATTAGCTGGTGTTGCATTAAATTTATCCTTTGGTCTTTTTTTTTTCTCTCTTGCATTTCAATGAGTTTATGGTTTGTCAGTGTATGCAAATTGGGATTTTTCTCAAATTGATTTTGTCATGAATAAATCACTGCTGAAACTTGCTTTTAGCTGTTTAAAAGCAATGACAACAAAATCCAGAACATGTCCTTACTGGAAAACCAAACCAAACCAACTCTTGCCTTTATGTAACTGTCTCATTTCTGATCTTCTAAGAAATAAATATTGGCATTAGAATGGAAAAATATTGATAAAGTAAAATTGGCTAAAATTGTGCTTCTTCAAATTTTGCTTATTACTTGAACTTTTCCCATACTAAAAATTGGAGGCAAAGTCTATTAAATATGCTTTGTACCCACTCCACCTTCATTTCAAACTAGCAGTCCTTCTGTACTCTCTTTCTGTGTGAATGGCATAATCCTCCTGGCAAGTGACCCCATCTGCTCCCTGAGAAACATTTCAGACTCTTTCTTCTTTCTCATCCTCATAGCTGATTAGTCAATGGATCTGATGTATCTTGCTTCCGCTCCTGGCTTCCTTCCAAATTTGCCTCCTCACCTCCAATCTCTATATACTCAGGGCTGTGGAGTTACAGTGATTTGGACCAAATCATTTTCTTCTTTAAAATATTTTATGGACTCTTTCCTTCATGGTAAAGGGTAAACCCTTGGTCATAGTACTCAATGTTCTCCAGGACCTCACCAGTGTTTGTATTTTATCTCCCTTCAAGTACTTACGCATGCTCTTCAATGCAGCTATACCCAACCATTTGCTAATTTTGAGAGCACTATTCATTTTTCTTTGGAATTTCCTCTTCATTCCGTTTTTTCTCTCCTCCTCTTCTTTTCTTCCTTCTTTACTTCTTCATTTAACATTATGGAATTCATTTTTTATCAATAAACAAAGACCTATCTTATTATTTTTTAAGAAATTCAGAGCTATTCCCTTGTTAATAAATCCATCTTTGCCAGACATTTAAATGTTATCAATTTTTTCTGTGATGTCCAAAGCTTCATCAAATATTTTTGTATGATTAACCTTTGGGTAAGTATATTTGTAGAATATATTTATAAAGACAGATTATAGAGAGAAAGATGTACTTTTGACAGCTATACCAATTATTCTTATAAATGTTGTACCAATTTACATTTTCCAACTTATGAGCTTGCTTACTTTTCCCTTCTTTACTATTATTGAGTGTTATCACTTATTTAATTTTTGTCAGTCTGGTGGGGGAAATGGAATTTTATTTTAGTTGTTATCTGTGTTACTCCTATTTTTCAATTTTTACATTGTAAAAGACTTAATGTACATAAAAGAATGTATGCTATATATAAGTAAAGTTTATAGTAAAGTAATCATATAAAAACCTGAGTATCTATCACCTAGCTTAAGAAATAATGTCATTCATTGCCAATACTATTGGAGTTACTATAAATTTGCCACCAAATAGATAAAACCAAAACCAAATGGAAAATAAGTGGTCATGGTGATTTTGGTTCAAAGAGCTTGTAGTAGCTAGCAATGTACTATATGGATCTTGAGATTACTTTGTCCAGGGTTACCCAGAGGTTACTACTAATGACACATATCAAACATTAACTGAAACCTGGAACAGTAAATTTGGGCTCCTGCAGTGGTTTGGGCTGGGAGAAGACACTGAAGTGCTGGTGGAAAGAGGAAGTCACAGGAAGAGAGGACTGCTTAGGTTGGAGGGGGCAGTGGTCTTACTATGTTTTTAGAAATCTAGTAATAAAATATGAAGTACAGCTATTTATCTAAGAATAAACAGAACAAGAAGAAAATCTGCATTTGGAGCATTTAGAAGTTTACAATTATTAAGTCACCTGAGAAAGAAATTTGCTTGATAAGGAGCTGTATCATTCCAAAGGAGATATCCAGGTATTTTGAACAGGGGCTCATGCAAAAGTGACAAGGGCTCAGTTATTTCCTTATTCTGCCCAGGGTGACCAACGACTAATGGAAAGTTCTTGTACATTCTTTTTGCTAGTGTGGCTATTATGATTCATTTTAGTCAAGATCTGTCACTATGTGGGAAAAGCAACCTGGTATAAAGAAATGGAAGCTAGGAGACAGTTTTCTTAATTCATCTCTGCTGAAATATTTGTAACTGATTTACCTGGTTTGTTTGATAAAAAATAAAATTTAAGTGTATTAAAATAATGAAACTTTAATAAAAAACAAAACTTTTAAACTTCATCCTATAAATATTTCTAGTATCCAAAAGCTCCAGCAAATAATTTTTTTATTAGTAATGTTTGCAGTACATAATGATTACATTCATTGTGGTACAGGTAGATAACATATTATAAAATTATTTTTTAATCTCTTTTCTTTCTTCTTTCTCCCACAGTCACATCCATCTTTTGGTCCTCTTCCCTTCTGGAAAAGATCTAACTCCCTGTTTTATTTGTCTTTTATTTTGCTCTTAATTTATCTATACTTTGGGTTTGTCATATAAGAGGTATCATGTGATATTTAAGCTTGTGTGTCTGGTTTATTTCACTTAACATTATAATCTTAACATGAATCCATTTTTCTAAAAATGACTCAGATTTATCTTTCTCTTTATGACATAGTTGTTTTGGCAAAGAAGTGGAAATTTTTTGGTGATATATTTGTTAGCTGGTTTTCCCCATAAGTATTAGTTTCAAATTAATGAAAAATCTCTTAAATATTCTCCCAATACAAATATTACTCCACCTTCAGATCATCTTTGTTTTACCAACAGCTTAAATGAACATCCAAAAGGCATGGAATTTCATTATTTTATTTTGAGAAAATCCTTTCAAATCAATTTGCACAGGAAATTATATGATATTTGATTTCCTGAAGCAGCAACTACAAAATAGACTTAAATATATTAGAAGGCTAGAGTAGTTTTTCAGTATGTTCTGTGTGATTTTTTAATTTTCACTTTCACAATATCTTTCTATACTTTCCAATTAAAACACCATTTAATGGCCTTTATTAGAGCTGTTTAATCTCTAGATACTCACATTTTAGAAGAAACATATCATTTTAGAAGAACTACTTAGTAAATGTAGGTTCTTATTAATAAAAACCATTTTGAACCTATTTAAAACTAGAAACTTCTGTGCCTGGTAATATTCAGGGTTATTTTATTTGGACAAATCTTTAAGATGAAAATAACTGATTTCTTGAAGAAAGTAGATTATATTTCTCAAACTGTCTCCTAAATGTTAAAGTTTTTCTTAAAATCAGATATACGAGGGGCTTATAAGGCTAACGTCTGAGGAAAATGAACAACCAGAGGGATTGACAGAATACTGGAGCTGCTCCTGCCACTGAACGTTTGTTATTGTAGAATGTCTCAAGCTCTGGTTTAACAGCTTTTAAAGATGAAAAACACAAAATTTAAAACTCGGGGGACAGTGAAATGTGGAGGTTTAGTCTTTCTACCAAGGGAATAAGGACAGCAAAGGGACATGAAGGAGATTCCTGTGTGAAGAAAGACATAGGGATTATCTCAACTTCAGTGAAAAAAAATTAATTTACAGTCCCAAGAAGCTAAGGAAGATGAATACAAAGAAAAATATATCTAACTGCATTATACTCAAACTACTGAAAGTCAAAAATGAAGAGAAAAATTTCCAATGTAATCTAAAAGAATGACACATTGAATACAGCAGAATGATAATCTGATTAACAACTGACTTCTCATAAAAACAGTGAAGGCCAGAAAACGTTGTCTCATTTTTGAATTGCTGAAAGGGAAATATCTGTCAATGTGGAATTTTATGTCCAATAAAAACTGTTGAGTGGAAAATAAAAACAGAAAAATTAAAACTAGAGATAATTAATTTCCATTAGATATGTACTTTAAGGATTGGTAAAGGAAGTTTTCTACCTGAAGGAAAAATATACCAGATGGTAATTTGATTTATAGAAGAAATGAAGAACATCAGAAATGGTAAGTGACTTGGTAAAAATAATATACAGTTAATAGTACAGGATATTCGATTGTATCATTTGATTTCCTGAATTACCAGCCACAAAATAGTAATGAACATATTAAAGTCTTGAGTAGGCTTCCAGTATTTACTGTATGCCTTTTTGTTTCTATTTTTAGTTTTCACTTTTACCATGGGAAATGTTTATTTTTCTCTCAATACTTTTAACTTTTACTTTTAATTTTTTTTGGCTTTTTAATTCTCTAAATCATCAAATTTTAAAAAGATGTATTTTAGAAATATGTATTAGAAATATATATATTCTATTTTCTTGATACTTTGTAATATATAATAGCTTAAAGAGAAACTTCTCTCTCAAATTTTGGAATTTTAACCTATATAGATGTGATAAATATGACAAATAGTACACAGAATGATGGATGGATGTAAATAAAAGTATGTTGTTACAAGGTTTATATATTTTTCTGAAGTAATTCAAAATTAACTATAAGTAGGTTGAGATAAATTAAGTATATATGTATAATTGCTAGATCAACTACTAAAAAATTAAAAAATAGAACTAAACAGATAGGAGAGGATTACCATGGAATACTAAAAAATATTTGAATGCCACAAAATAAGGCAAGAAAAGAAGAGACTAAAGGACAAAAAACAGATGAGAAAAAATAATGAGGAAATAAATAGTAAAAGGAAAAAAATTCAAATGCGAATAATTATATTAAAGGTAAATAGAATAATCACAAGGCAAAGAATATCAGACTGGATTGAAAAAAGTAAGTCTCAAGTATATGCTGTATATAGGAAATAAGAAATATGCTTAAATACAAAGGAAGAAATGGATTAAAAATAAAAAGTGATACAATGCAAATAGTAAGAACAGCAAGGCTAGGATAACATTCACACATATGGTTATATAGTAATATTCTGTATGTTGATTTATGAAAACTCAGGAAACTATACACTTGAAATGAGTGCATTTAATTGTATATAAATGATACATCAATGAACTCGATTTTAAAATAATGAATACACATGTTAGCAGATTATATGGAGAAGAGAAAAAAGATCATTCAGAAGACATTAGCATACAGCGAAAAGAAAAAGAGATTAAATATATGAAGGAAAGGTTTGAGTGAGAAGTCTGACATGATATTAGTTGAAACTTTAGATAGAGAAGAAAAAGACATGAGGCAAAAACAATTCTTAAAGTTGCTAACAAATTGGGCATGGTAGCACCCACCTGTGATGAAAAGAATTTGCGAGACTGAGGGAGGAGCTGAAGTGGGAGGGATTAGCAGGAGGATCACTTGAGTTCATGAGTTTGAGATCAGCCTGAGCAGAATAGATCCCACCTCAGTAACCAAAAAACCAACCAAACAAACAAAATAAAAACCCCTTGATAACAGGAATTTTCTAGAACTGATGATCATTCCAATTTAGAAGTTCAATAATCCCATTAAATCTCCAGTAAAATAAATAAAAAGAAATCACCTAATATATGATATAAAACTGCAGAACAACCTTTATAATCAGGCAGAGGTGACCTTTAGGCAACAGCCTCAGATGGACAACTGGCTTCTCAGTAGTGTCAGTGGAAACCAAGGAGAGTGAGAGAATGTCTTTCATGCTTTGAAAGAATAATTGCTAACTCAGAAATTGTATTTCCCAGGATGAGGGTGAAACAAACACTGATGGGAAACAATGTGATCAACTCTAGCAGACTGTAAATAAATTACAAAAATAGTACTTCAGGAAGAAGGAAAATGATTCCCAGTGGAAAGTCTGAGATATAAGAAGAAAGGAAAAACAAAGAAAGTGATAAATACGCAGATAAATCCGAATGAACACTGCCCAAATAATATAATAATAGTTCTATATTATGATATTTTCAAGACAATTAAAATGCAAAACAATGGTAATATATAAGTCTGAAGTGAATAAAAGGAGCTAAAATGTAAGGTCCTGTATCTTCTAGCCAGAGAATAAAGGTGCTGGTTAACTTCAGCCTTTGATGCTCAGTGTGTATGTGAAGTTTCCAGGAAGATTAAATAAGAATAGAAACAGAAAATATATCTTCCATGATCACATGGGAATAAAAGGAGAGGCAATAAAAAGGAAATGGTAAGGTTATACAGATAGGCCACTACAAAGCATTGCATTTAAACAGAAATATATTCAAAATTACATTAAAAGAAGTCAGCTCAAATATTTCAATTAAGAGAAAAAGAATACCAGATTAGATTTTAACACTATCCAAATATATCTTGTTTACTAAAGACAAGTCTAAAACATGGGCAAACAGGGAGGGTAAAAATAAAAATATGGTAAAAGATACAACATGAGCATACTAAGACAATAAGTAATGGTGTGATTATGTTAAAATAAATCTAAAGGCAAAAGAGAATTATTAGAGATAAAGATTTCACAGCATAGTGACAAAAAGCTTGGTTCATTAAAACAATACAATAATTTAATGTGTTATGTACCTACTAATATAATATAAAAAGATATAAAGCAAAAGGACTATACTCTAAGGCGATATAGACTAATCCAAAATCACAGTGGAAGATTTCTTTCTCTGCAACTTACAGAATAATCAGAAAAAATAATATCTTTAAGACAATATAAGGTTTAGATAACATGATTAATTTGACAAAATGAAAATATAAAGAACACTGCGTCTAACAACTCCAAAGTTTGCATTTTTTTCATTTACAAATTAAACATTTTTAAAATCTGATGATATCCTGGCCACAGTGTAAGTTTTAAAAAGTTCCAAAGGCAAAATATATTATTTGAAAATAATATGCTTACCCCTGGCATGGTGGTACATGCCTGTAATACAAACATTCTGGGAGGCTGAAGCAGGAGCATGATAAGTGTGATCCTAGCCTGGGGTACTTAGTGATTTAGTGAGACCCTGTCTCAGAAAAGAAAAAAGAAAAAGAAAAGCCTGGGAATTTAGCTCTAAAAACTGCATAAGCCATTGAAAAATCAGATAGAAATTAAAAAGCAAAGGGATATTATAAGCAATAAATACAAATAATAGAGGAGAAAAAGGCTGAAATTTAATATGATTAGAGAAACATCATCAAAATGTCTACAAAGTAAAAAGAAAATGAAATGCAAAATTGAATGAAATAATGTATGTACAATAGATGAAATCAATAAGGTTGATTTTTTGAAAATATTAATAAAATTGACACACCTCTGTGATGCTAGTCAGAGGAAAAGAAGGAGAAGGCACAAATAATTACTCTTATGTCTTCTTCCTGCACATAAATGGTACCCTGGAATTTGTTGTCCAAATGGCCTCCAGCTTTCCCTGCTCAGGCTTTCAGGGGCCAAGTGGCACTGGCAAGGACAATGGAGAAAGCACACAGAGCATGGCTCTCCACATATGAATATGCATGGCCCTTTCTGGATAAGTACAGAACATGGCAGGAAAAGAGGACTGGGCCTTGGTCCAGAGCCATCAGCTCTCTCCTTGTGGTTACATTTAGATAGAACTCCAAGGAATCAAAAATTTTAAATTCAAAATTGGTTTTCCTGTTTATTATAAAGGAATATTTACCAAGGTCAAGCTGATGTAGCATGAAGGTCTACATTTTCACTTTTCCCCTGGCTCTGCAAATGAGTACAGATGGGCTTAGAGAAAGGGCATGTAGTCTAGACGAGCCTGAAAGGAACCAGGCAATAATGGAGGAGTAAGTGTAAAAGATAGAGATTAGAGATCAAACAGAATCTTTTATTTTTTTTGGGAACTGGGGATCGAACTCAGGACCTTGTGCTTATGAGGCAGGCACAGTGCCACTGAGTTAATCCCTGGACTGAGAATCTTGATTGGAAGGAAAGAATGGGAAGGAGCAATTAATAGTCCAAGGTCTAGATCTGAGTGCCAACCAGTAAGAAAGCCAACAAGGAGCCATTAGCTAACTGTCTAGTGAGCTACTATTCCCTGCCAGGACCTGCGTCTTCAAGGTGAGTCAAGTGGCTCATCTGGAGAGGCAGCCATGTATGGCAAAGGGAGCAAATAGGTCTTTCTGCAGTGAGCTAGAAATTTAAGATATCAGGAATAGGAATAGCAAGTAGCTCTAAGAGATTCATTTAGGTTAGAGCACACTCCTAAATGAGTTTAGTGGAGTTTCCAATATATCCCAGCATCATTTACCTCACTAGGAATAATGAAAAGTTCAAAAAGGACATTCTTAATATGAGTTTTACAAATATTGAGGTGGTAATTTTAAAAATTTTAATTTACTACCAAAAAACCAATAATAGAAGGTCTATCAAGTCAACAATTATGCAAATCCAATGATTTCTCTTAGCTATTTTCAGAATTTCATGGAAGGAAAAAATGTTATTGACAGGCATGATAATCATTGTAGAAACAATCTGAATGATTTAAAAATGTATCTAGTTTCAAAAAGTCAAGAAAAATTTATTTAATTTTTTTATACTTTCTTATTTAATATGTACTACTTTTATACCATCTATAACATAGTTAAATCTGAGGGAAAATAAACATGATGATTCTTATGCAGTCATTAAATACTTTACCCTTTTCTTTCTAATACAAATCAAGCTGTAAAACAAAACTTTTTGAAAAAAAATGAATATCATCTTACAAACAGAATATGTGAAGTGGGAAGAGTAGACTCTAAGTAATAGCAATGGTGGAGCATTGGAAATCAAAGAGAAGTCTGTCTGGGATCCCCAGAGGAAGTGACCAGAAGACTGTGATGTCTCAGCACAAAAGCCAAGGCAGCAGAATCAATGGTGAATCAAAGTCTCCTGCATGGCTGGGTCTGGGGGCTTGAACTGGTGGTGAATTTGGTAGGAAGGACTGAGAAGTAGGTATGAAGCCATCTCACTTTGCAGTTTGAGATGAATCCAATTGAGTTATTACTCATTCTTTTATACCTTTCCTATCAGCAGGAAGCAGCAAAAATAACAAACACTGAATTACTGGAAAAATAAATATTACTCCTCCTATTGTTAAATCACATTTTGAACTCTGTTCTACAGACTTGCCTTCCTGGTGCCTGAGTGCTATAGTTACCATGTTTTCCAAACCAAACACCTGAGACATGTCAGTTGGCAAAGAACAGAAATTCAAAACAGGATGTCTAGAACTGTGTTCTGAACACTTCTGTGCATAATAGCATATCAAGTGAATATGTGTCATGTGCCAAACTCTGCCATAAACTTGTGTTAATTTACTTAATCTTCACAACAAATCTGCCTTTTAAATTGGCTTTTAGGCATTCTATATTTGGGCCTTGCATCATATACAATCCTGTAGATTGCTTGTTCAGTCCCTTAATCATCCCTTTTATCATATTAACCTTTTATTAGAGTCATTTCTTATAGTCCTATTTTCCCATGTTATGACACTATTGCTCCTTAATTTGAGTAGTTCTTGCTTATTCTAAGGTAATAAATGTGTTCTAATATTCTAAACATTTTATTGCTTTATATTTCATGTTTAAATCTTCAATCCATTTGAAATTGAATTGGAAGTATGATGTGAAGTAGAGATTACTTTTTTCCCATATGGTTCCTCAGTTAACTGAGTTACATTTATTGAAGCAACCACACTTCCTCCACCACACTATAGCATTGCTTTGCTAAAATATTAGGTGAGCAGACATAGTGACGTTTCTGAGTTCTGTATTCTATTTTATTACTTTATTTGTTCTTGTGAAGTCACCATTATTGAGATGAGGAAACGTAGGCACAGGAAGGGCAAGAAAACATGCCCAAGTCATGTAACTAGTAAGTCCACCCCATTAATCATATTATGTATCCAACTTAAGAGCAAATTTACCAGAATTTATCAAAAGCATATTTCTCAGGAGGATCCTGAATTGAATCTTCAAAGAATACACCCCCTACACTGAAGAATATATTAACAATTGGCTATACAATGGCCTCCAGTGCCAAGGAGGTAAGCTGAGGGGGTTCCAGCACAACACCCCCCCCCCCTTGAAATGAGAAGACATGTAAACAAGTCTCAAAACTAGACTTCCAGATCACCTAAAGCAAAT
>NW_004624813.1:4889242-4917296 GCF_000247695.1 Heterocephalus glaber | reverse complement strand
AGAAAAAATATGAGAAAAGGAAAAAAACAGAAACAAAGTCTTTGCAAATAGGGAAGGGTGGAGGGGGTGAAGGGAGGGCAGGGGAAGGGGAAAAAAGTAAGAACCAAGATACTCATGTAAAGGTACAAGATCCCAATGATGAATGTAACTGTATTTTACATCTAAAATGTACCAATAAACTTAATGGAAAAAAAAAGAAAAAAACTAGTAATTTTGATTAGGTATTGTCATTACTGGCCACAAAGTCTTGGTTTTTATTTTCATTCTGCTTCCCAAATATTCTTCGGGGATTATGGATAAAAACACACAGAAAGCCAGTAACCTAAGGCATTACTCTTAGATCTATCTAGGATTAGGGCACATCACTCCTTTCTTCCATTCAGATACTTGTGTTGCTTAACTTGCTGCCAGGGACCTATGGTTATAAAAATAGTTTGGGAGGCAATTTATACCTTACTCCAAAGCAAATCTTCTTAAAACATATTTTTCTTTCCTTTTCTGCCTCTTGCTTTCTAACATCTTCTATTTCTACCCTTTTCCCATCTCAGTCTCTTCCACTTCACCTTTCTCTTCTTCTTTCATTTTAAATCTATTTGCACATAATGCCACCCATAGTGTTTCCTTCCAGCTTCATGAGATCAAGCCAACTTTTGGAAATAAACTGATCCTCAATCAGTAAGAAGCAATTGTTTAACAATGTAACCCTGCCCAGTGGTTTTGTCTTGATTCAAGAGATACTCCACAATTCTCAAATATTTGCAAAACCAAATGATTTTGAATCTAACTTAAAACTGCACACAGTGACACCCATCCTGTCCTGGCAGATGGTAGGGACCTCCCAGCTCCTAGCCCTACCTGGTGCCAAGATTCACCCTGCTGTGGACAGATGCATCAGCTTTCACAGCCTGATGCTGGCAGATATTTGTACCATTCCACTGTTGGAGGCCGATATCCTCTGACTACCTACAAAGTGGTACAGGACAGCGGCCAGGAGGTCAGTGCTTCTGAATGGGCAAAGACCAAGACTCTGCATACTAGCCAGCATTTATTAGGTACACATAATAATGGGAGGGAGTATAGAGTAATTTAGGGGGGCAGTGGTAAGTCTGATCCTACTTCCATGCAAATCTCATGCTGATGAGGGTGGGAAGGAGAGCATTCCCAGGACAATAGGTGGGTTGAGTTGAGCTGATAAGGAACTCTTCCCTCCCCATTCGAACCCTTTCTCTTTTGTATTACTACTGGGTTCTCAAAGAACCAGGATGTCTTCAGCTGATGTTATCTTTCCTTTAAGTGCCACATCCTCAAACCAGAGGCAAAAGGAGTTACGTTTCCTCATACTATAGTCTGCTCTTGTGCAGGGCAACATTGGGCCTTAGACAGCTATAGTCATGCTTTAATTATGAAATGATTTTCCCCAAAATTTATGTAGAAATGCTCTCAACATTCCACCAAGTCCTCTTGCTCTGATTCAAGGCTCTTGAAGCATCCTTCCAGTTTTGATTCCCATAAGATGTGCCTATGAGGAGAAATGGAACTGATCATGTATTTCTTATTTGCCTACTAAAGAATGGGAGGGACTAAAACTTCTTCATGTCAGTTGTTTTTAAAAGACTTGAGCTCATGAAATTCCTCTGAGGAGCTAGGAGAATGAAATGTGGGAAAAGAAGCACAAAATTTCCCCTGGCATCACTCTCCAAACTATTTAATATGCAGAAGTCATCTAATGGAATAAAACATTTAATTTCAGAATATATAAGGTATGTGTAAGAGCCATTTCTTAAATGCATTAGAATAAGTTTTAGACTAACCATTTTTTCTGCTTGCAGAAGCTGAGGCTGTTTCATAACCTTTTAAGATGGTCTATGCCTTAGGCTTTGCTTTTTAATAATTCCATTTTCTCTGGAACTCTCCCTCTGAAACACTCTAGGATCTAATGGTGGAATTTTTAAGTATGTGAGAAGAATAATTGAGAAATACATGTCTGTTTGTGCCCCTAATACTTGAGAAAGCAATTGCAGATGTGCCTGGGATCGTCTAAAACATAGAACCCTTAACATTCTGGGCAAAACTTGGGGGTTTTCAACCTTTTTGTCCTTGTTAGAGACAATGAATAGAGCTTATGCCTGAGAGCAAAGAAAAAATACAGGAAGAGTAGTGATAAGGGACTATTGAGTTGGAGCAACACAATACTCTCTCATATCTAGAAGGGACAAAATCAATGACAGCTTTCTGTATTCCCTTGATGGGACCTAGAACTCAGGTCTAGAAAACAAAAAGTGTTATCTGAAGTGTAGAACCAGATGTCAATGAAAGTTCCAGGTCTCTGTCCATGAGCCCCTCCACTTTTCTAAAAACTCTTCAAGGAGGGGAAGGCAGGGAACCACTGTCAAAGGCTAGGAGAAATTCCAGGAGACATGATTTCAGGCATACTAGTATCTAGTCTTCATTTCCTATTGATGGTTTCTTGGCAGTGCCTGCACAATGAAGGCTTAGATAAAACTCTTGATGTGTTTAACACCTTTCTGGCACTGGGAAGACAGAGCTACAGAGTCTAATCTTCATGCTGCATGAGAAAGGAGTTTTGCTCTGTCTCAGTGACACAGGTCAGCACACTCGCCTGCTCTGTTCACAGATGTGGCTCCATGAAGATAAATATAACTGTAAAGTCTTATTTAAAATCTGAAGCTTAATGAGTATCAAATTAGAAGAGAAATATAAAGTTACAAGCAGAAGTGAAGAGAAAGTACCACTGAGGTAATTTCATCTCCTTGAGCAACAAGTTTTCTTGAGAGACTGAATTCATTTAGCAGAGTGTTTATTATGGAGAGGATAATGAATTTACAAACCTTTGTTGGTCACATGCCCTCAGACTCAGTTCTAAGAAAAATCAAATTTCTAACCATTGTACACTGAGAATATGTGTGCTACAGAGAGACAGCAAACAGGACTCTTGTAGGTGGGCACTACCAAGCTGCTAGTTTATTATTAAACTTTATTTCCTCTTGTCCTGTGCAACTCAAAGCAGCAACCCTGTAATGTGATAGTTTGCATTTTCTTCTCCTCGCACACTATATAATCCTTTAGGTTGGAGAAAGGGCTTTTTTCTCTTATGTATCCTTATTGCTGACATGTAATAGGTATGGAGAGAATGAATAAAATTCTTTCAGTTGGAGAAGTGGTAAAAGATTAGGAATTAGAATTTTTTCTAATTTCTAATTTTCTAAAATTAGAAAAATCATTGACATGATCACTATTTGTTATTTGAAGAATATTTAAAATAATCAATGAACTTTCAGAAGATAACTAGAATGGTCAAAACCCTGTACTCTGCTTGATATCTGTGGTGGCTCATTTTTCTGTCAACTTGCCTAAGCTTCTGTGTCTGGATGCTTTGGTCAAACACTAGTCTAGATGTTGTTGTAAAGGGATTAGATATGTTTAATATTTAAATTAGTAGACTTTGAGTCAAGATGACTATCTTCTATGACATGAGTGGCCATTACAGGCTGTGAGAGAAAGGATTGAAGTCTTCTGACTGCCTTCAAACCTAAGATGTAATGTTATCTCATCTTTGTCTCCAGCCTGCTAGCCTGCCTTGCAGTTTGTAGATTTATCAGATTCTCTCTCTCTCTTTCTCTCTCTCTCTCTTCCCTTCTCACTCCATCCTTTCTTCCCTCCATGTCCTGTCTATTCCATATCCCTTCTAGCCCTGCCATTCTTCCTCTTCTTTCCCTCTCTCTCTCCCCCTCTCCCTAAGAAACCCGATATAATAAGTGACAGCTACCTTTGTAAACATAACTGAGTATTCATGGTGAGTGTGTTGAGTGTGGAGACTGCTCTAGGAACACTAAGATTTTAAGAATGGTCCTTGGGGGGCCAGGGATTTGGCTCAGTGTTTCCACCACCTGCCTCACAAGCACAAGGTCTCAAGTTCGATCCCTGGTACCAAAAAAACCCCCAAAACAAAGAATGGTCCTTGGGGCCTATCTAATGTGAATGTGATTGCTCTGGATCTTATTCTCAGCCACTGGTCTTCTTTAAGGGAGAACATTAAATATGCACCATGCTTAGTTTACTGACTGATTAGCTAGTAAGGCAAAAGTGGCATTTAATCAGAGAGGCATGTCCAAATAAGTAGCAATGTCCTTTCTTCCCTGACTGCCTAGATTCAGCCAATAATTACATTATTGAATGTTGGCTATGTTTATAGTACTGAATTAGCTGTTGTTTGGACTTAAAAAAAATAAAAGACAACATATTCCCATTAAACCTTATACTATAGGAATTGGTTTATGATTAAATCCACAGGTAGACAGATGATCAATTATACTATTTTATAAAACTATCATCATTAGGGGATGGCAGCTGCTATTGAAATGAATTTTTTTAGAAGCAAGATATAATCTAAACTTTTTCATCTAATACTGAAATTTTATTTTAATTTAAATAATATTAGGGGTTTTAATGAAATATACTATATACATTATTATTATTAAGGAAATCCAGGATGTTATATCAGTAAACATCATTTAATTCCAAGACTTAATGAAATCATTTGGAAAATACTTTAGAGAATTTTAGATGAACCAGACCTAGACTTTTAATACCTACATCCTAAATTATATATAAAGTTCCTGTTTCTTTGTATAATTCCTAATAGAAGTTTATAGTTTATTAGTTGTTACTGAATCCAAGGCCTTTATTTTATAAATACTAGAAATTAGTTCCTAGAAGTGTTAAGGATTTGCTCACAGTCACTTGGCTAGTCACTAGTTAATTTGGATAGTCATCTAGTTATGTAATAAAGTTATTACCTAAAGCCAGTTCTGACTCTAACAAATACAGTACTACTGCTTTCCCTGCCCAGACTGATACTCCAGGTATCTGGAAATGGGTAGCTGGCCCACTGGGAGTCTTTACATAGCACCCACTCTCAAAGACTGGTCTAGTCCTGGTTGAACCTCAGATTGCTCTCCATTTGGTGGTTTGTTAAGGTCTCAGAGTCTGATAGTGAAGGAACCATAGTTTCCGGCCTTTCCAGTTCTGGGTCATCGCTGGGTCCCAATATCCAGGATGGTTGGTCAGCTATGAGTCAGACCTGAGTTTTGGTGACTCTGGGTAGCCTAATTATTGGAACAGAATCTCAGCTTTTTTCATATGGAAAATATACGAGTCAGACAGCAATAGCTACTTGCAATACTGCTTTTTAACTATTAATAGACTGTCTCTTAAAGTTGGGTTGGAATTGAAGAGTTGTTTAAGGAATCTCTTGAGTGTGACCTACAGCTAAGTGCTTGGAATTTTAAATCTATACTTAATTGAACTCCTACCTCCTTTTCCCACAATCTCAAGATGCAAATAGGACCTTTTCAATTTTCTGTTCCTGAAGAGGATTTTAATCTAGGAGGAACCCAGAGCAGATTTCATTAAGAGTTATTCCCATTTCCATGTATGAAACTCGAAGAGGTGTTTTCAAAATACTGTACAACATCAATCCCTCTTTAGATTAATGCTGAATCTCATCTGTAATTTTCAGTGTAATTTCTTCTAATTCAGGAGTCATTCCATATCCCTTAAAAATTAGACATCAGCACTCTGGTGTTAAGGAGGAAACGTGTCTCAGAATGGAACCCAAGTGCCTTAGTGAATTTTGACATAATTGGTGAGAGTTGGCAAGGGTGGCTCTCTAAGCATTTTGCCCTTTCTCCTTGAGTGCAGGATGAGGTGGCAAAGCCTGTTTTGTGCGTGGCCAGGTTGGATGTTTCTTGAGAAGCCATGTTGTGTAAGAAACAGGGGTTACCATGCAACAAGACTTGGCATAATCCCCTGTATATCACCAATGTGTCAGCGTTTTTGCTGTTTGGAAAGGGTCTCATCTTCAAATGAGTCCTAGTACTAATTGTGTTGATTAATGGGCACTCAACATACTGTCCAACTCCTGGGTCTTTGCCCCATAGGAAGGCCCCTGATACAGGTGTCTACAGTGGTTCTTTGCTCACATGGACACGATCCAGGTCTTCTGATCTTTGGCCAGTGCCCTTTTCACAATGATTTTCTGCACCATGCAATCATTTATAGGCAGTTGTGCAGTGATTTAGATGCACAGAGAACAAGACAATTCTAATTGTAGAACAAAATAAGTAATGTGTTCTTTTAAGTTTGCTTTTCCCATAACTCCTGGTTTAAGGTGAGGATTATCGGACTCTAATGGGTAACTTCATTAACCTAACAAAGTTACCATGCCAGGGTGAATTTACAATGTATATGGCCTATCTTGTGTCTGTGACTTGTAAATAGGAACTGGAATTGTATTTACATATTAAAGACCACTAAGGATGAGATAATGGCTAAAAAGGATACAAAAAGGGAAATGCCGAACAAAGGGGGTGGATACTGACCAGACTGGTTTCTGGCATTCCTGCCTGCTCGCAAGAAGAAATTTTATTATTTTACCCAAATTCTGTGTCTCTATGTATTTCTTTCTGAGATTTCTGCAACAACGTGAAAGACTTTCTTAACTCAGAGTGCTTGGACTTGCTCTTCCCTCAACTTGGAAGGCTCTTCTCTAGCTCTTTGCATGGTTGTTTGGTCTTCATCTCTCAGATCTCATCCCATGTGTTATGGTCTTCCCTGTCCTCCCCATCTAGGGTCACCTTTCCCATGGTGACTCTTTAGCACAATGTTTATTTACTTTGTCTCAGTGGCTGTATCCTTGTGTGTAACAGATGCTCCAGTGAATTTGTATTAGTAGGATGGATAAATGAATGAAAGAATTCTCATTTGGGAGATAGATGGTAGACTGAAGAAAGAGGAAGACTGTCAAGCCTATGTTTTATCGAGGTAGTTCCGAAACACTGCATTTCATTATTCTTCTTCCTGAACCATCCCTCTCCTCCTTCTGTTGTTGCTGGTACTTTTGCCTAGTGTCCAAGTGTTATAGAAAATAATACCAGAGATGAAATATGAAATATTATATCTTCCAACCTGTTAGATGTCTGAAACGCTGAGCTTCTGTTCTCTAAAAATCGAAGAATGAATTCTAGGGACAATGGAGATTAGGAGTTGGAAGATATTTAGTGATAGGATACCTCTTGAGAGGCAGGAGAATTCCAAAATGGTTATCCAGGGACCCCCACTCTACAGGGGAGATTTATGGTGTAAAACCATGTGGGTACAACATGGGCCACAGCCATGATCAACCAATTATAGGTGTAGGTATAACCAATTACAGGTTATAGGTGTAGTCACTTAGGTAGTAGTGGTCTAATTGGGAAACAAGTCGTGTAACAAGTGTGGCTGGAAAGAACAAAGACTTCTCCTAGGAAATGGTGGGTCCAGAGGTCTCTGGTCACCCACCAGGGTGGCTGATGTCTATCTAGCCTTCATTAGGCCCAGTGTTTGTCCTTTGAGAAAGTATATAGGTCTAGTCATCTTGTCTTTATCTTGAGGCCTAGTCTCTAACAGACGTGTCTTTGGCCGCAGCTGTGATGTATTTCACCTTTGTCCTGACTCCTTTGAGAACCTAGCCCTATTTGACTGCCTATAATATTTCTATCTAACTCAGGTATCTTTAATACAAGCACAGCAGAGACCGCAACAGCCAGTGTAGATTCTACATATAGATGAAGTAGGTCCAAAAGTACCATGGAGGAAGGAAAATGGCTTTTTCTCTACCCATTCTAGGTTTATAGCTGAGGCTTCTGTAACAAAAGACAAATTAATAAGAGAAAAAACATGCATTTAAATAAGCTGTACTTTATATGGGACCCCTTATCAGGAAATGAAGACCCAAAGAAACAACTGAACTTGAGAATATTTTATATAGGTTGAATATCTTTTGGTCAAAATTCTTGAGATCAGAAATGTTTTGGGTTTAAATATTTTTGGATTTTGAAATATTTGCATACAGAAATATATTAGGGATGGAACCCAATAGCCTATAGTTACTTTTGTACAACATTTCAAATAATTTTGTCCATGAACGAAAATTTCATGGTATGGAATTTTCCACTTGTAATGTCATGTTGGCACTTAAAATTTTCAGATTTTAGAGCATTTCAGATTTCAGAGTTTTGGATTAGGGATATGCAACCTATACTAGGTCTGATGAAGAGTAGATAAGACAATGGGCGTATGATCAAACAATAATAAACTGCATAAAATTTAGCAAATCCTTCTTGTCAGCCTTGTGTCTTCAGTCCTTTTCTCCATATATTGGGAAACATCTCTAACATGAGGGTATAGTGATTTGCTTCTGGAGCAGATCAGAGAATCTTTATTATATTTTATTAAGAGTTGGGGGAGGTAAAAGGTGACCTTCTTGCTTCTGCTATTTTCTTAAATGCCAAGATATATTTTGGGGTATCATATCCTGAACCAAATCAGTTCCGTGAGATGGAAGTGTTGGGAAGTCCTCTGTGGCCTTACATGTCTATCTTATCTACATGTTACATTATCTAATTGTACAGTCGTGTAGATTGTGCAGTCATGCCTCTGAGCTCAGACATCGTCTTCTGAGGTCTTCTTTAGCCCAATACTATATAAACAGTTCGAGGTAAGAAACCATGAAAAGTTTTCATCAGTGTCTGCCACCAACTGCACAGAGCACACCAATGAGCTACCCAGCCCCAGGATCCCCCATGATCCTACTTGGAACTGAATCATAATCAGGAGATTCTCCTTTACCAGATATGGAAAGTCTCAAGAAACTACCACTCCTACCTTAATGACAAGAACAAGTCCAATGAAGTACGAAAGCATCATTAAAAATGAAACAACTGGGAGACTGAAGGAGGAAGATCACGAGTTCGAGCTCGGGGCAACTTAATGACTTAGGTGAGACCCTGTTTCAAAATTAAAAATAGTTTGAAACTAGGGCTGGGAATAAACTCAGTGCAAAGGCCCTGGATTCAATTTCTAGTATGGAAAAATGAAACCAAACCAACAACGAAACCCCAAATCCCTAGTAGATTCTTAGTTGAAACAGATCCCTACTCCCAAAAATAGATTAACAGAGAAAAACAAAAATATATTAACACATATCTCATATATAAGTGGAAGACATATCAGATATGTCAAATATCAGTCAGATATCAGTAGTCCTCAAAGTGGTGGCTTTGAATTACAGTTTATAGAGCATCTATAAAAAAAGTGATTTTGAATCTCTGTGGTGGCAACTTGGGTGAGGCAAATCAGTGGTGGATAAAGGCTGGTTAGTAAAGTGTGTCGATGAAATTTCCTCTGGTACCATCCTAGCTAATAAGGGTTGAATGCTGTATTCAGTGTTTAACCTTTATTCTCCCAGGTAGAGATAGGGGAGGTTAAAATAACTTTTGTCTTTGTAAATCTCTTGCTTTTAGACAAACAGAGGGAGGCCAGAAACTTTCCCGTATCAATTTCTAGATTGCCTTCAGCTCCACAATCCTTCTTATTCCAGGGAATCTTCAGAGTGCAGTGGTCCCTACCCAGTGGTACCACTGAAGCTGTCGCCCACCTTTAAGAGTATAGCCTCTTCTAACTTCTTAGGAAGGCCTGTTCTTCGAAGACTCTAAGAGTGACAGGACCAGGCCAGGTAATAGCCCTGAACCTGTCCAACCTGCCACACAAGGTAATTGAGGATGGAATGTGATAAGGGTTGAGCTCCATCCTGGGTTATGCAAATAGATGCACTGATATTGACACAAGCAGTTTTGCACTGGGCTGGGGTTCTTCCTTCCTCTGCCTCTGAAATGATTCTGGAGGCTTTCCAACCAGATAATCACTCACCTCTGGATGGGCCCTACTATTGGCATCAGCACAATCTATGCTGGGATTCTGAATATAATATAGTGTTTATAGATGATACTTAAGAGTTGTCTTTGAGAGGTAACACTTTTCCTCCTCCTGCTTTTAGACTTTTCATTTCTCCTTTGCACACACCCTTCCACAGTTAATTCCACTTCCTGAAACACCCATCTTGAGGCAGGAAGCTGATTCCCACTGCTGGTGGCCCACAGGCTCCTACCTGCTCTCTGGCGGGCTGTTGTATTCCTCCAGCATCTTTAGCAGTTATTGCTAAACTTCCCTGCAAACCCACCCACACTCTTCACATAGTTTTTTGGCTTTGTAATTCAAATCTAGGCCTTTAATGTGTCCAGCCTAGTTTCCATTTACAATTGAAATTTTTGCTCTTGTGTTTTCTTGCTTTACCAACCAGCCACTAAAAGGCACAAAGCTTTCTATTTTAGTATCTCAAGCTTTTTAAGTAGCTTTTTATTTTTATAGCAGCTCATATATTCTTTTCCGTAGCCTTGATCTAAGCTGGGCCCCACAGATGTACTATATTCATATTTACTTCAAGCAGCATAACCAGAACTGTTCACTGATGACCAAGAACAAAACAATTTTGAAGAAAAAAATGTATAGTCCAATCAGAAGGTTAAGGGTTGGTTCTTCTAACACATCCATTTTATAGATTGATTTTATTTTGAGGGGTGCTGGAGATTGCACTTAGGGCCTCACATATGCCAGGCAAGTGCTCTACCACTAAGCTACTACCCCCTACACATACTTTAGGAAGTAAGAAAAGTATGAAGATGGCTCAAGCAACTTGAGCAAAGGCATCCTAGTGAGAAGATTAGCCAAGATGGTCCTGGGACCACAGTCTGCTGCTTCCAGTCCCATCTTATTTCCATTATATAGGATGCTAGGGACTGCAATGGAAAGGAGAGCCAATGGTAAAGAATATATAAGTAGTATATCAGGATCAGGTTTAGTAGTCATGTAACAGAAAACAAATGCACTAGTGTTTTAAACAATTTTTCCATGAAAAAATAAAAAGAAATCAGGCAGTAAGTCATCTAAGACCAGCATGGAGGCTCCTCAACATCATTAGGTAATCAAAGATCCTGCTGTCTTTCCCATCCACCTTCCTTAGGATGCATCTACAGTCCTCCTGGTGTCAGGATATATTTCTAGCCATTGAAAAGGTCACCGAAAGGGAGGGGCACACATATATTCAAGCAAGCTTTACTGGGGCAGCAGCCTGCAGCCTACGGAGACTGACTCACAAAATGGAGACCAGCTGCAGCATGAGCTGAGCTGGAGGCTTATATGGGGTCTTTGCATATGGGAGAGCAAGTAATCCTTCGATGGGGGTGGGTGATTGCAGTTAGGGCATATAACAACAAATTCTGGCTGGGGGACAGAGAAACAGGCTCCAGGAAGTCACTATCTCATGAGAGTATCTGGTGGGATGAAGTGACAAGCTCCAGGAAGTCTCTGTCTTGCAGGGGACATGGGATGTGGGATGGAGTGACAAGCTCCAGGAGGTCCCTATTTTAAGGGAACATTTGGTCAGGAAATCGGTGGGGCAGAAAAGCCCCTAAGTCGGTAGGAGGTCATTAACTAGGAGGGGTCAAGCCTTAGTTATGAAGAAAGTCCCTGTTCGCCTTTAGGGAGGAGGACAGGGAGAAGGGGAAGGAAGCTTGTTCTGTGGCGGCTTTGGAATACCTAACAGCCATCATATCCACGTTTCAGGCAGAAAGAAAGAGATGAGCTAAGGAAAATGGGCACTTGTGCTACCTAAGTCGGTCCCTTTTAAAGAATTTTCCAAAAGTCTGCATTCCATGCCCCTGTTTACATCTCACTGGCTAGATGTGGGCCATAGGATTATTTCCAGCTCAGAGGAGGTAGATCCAAAGCTTTCCTGGGTAAGCTGTGAGTCTATAAGGATGAAGAGGAAGAAAACATTGAATAGGCAAAACACTTGGGGAGGAGGGCCCTAGGTGCTGTTAGAGATGAAACTGTTCTATCCGATGAAGAAGCATGGTGAAGAGGCAAATGTAGTGGAGATCCTCCAAGCCCTAATTTACTTAATCTTGCTTCCTGCTTTGACACTGGGGTTTCTCCTAAGCCTCCTTGGCTGTGTCCTCTTTCCATTCCTGACATTTGATACCAGAAAGGCCTCCGGCTCAGCCTCAGATGACTTCTCCATCTGCTCTTTCTCCTTTCAGAGCTCATGACTTTGTTCATTCCTCATCTACTAAAAACTCCAAATTTTATCTCTAATCTTTTTCTCTGCATTCTAGTCTCATGTATCTGTCTGCCTGAAATCTCTACTTAGATGTTTAATACTATTGTGTTCAGAACCAATTTTTATTCTGCCCTAGTCTGAATCCCTTTTGTGCTTCTATAACAGAATTCCACACTCTGGGTAATTTATAAAGAAAATGAATCCATTTCTCACTGTTCTGGAGGCCAGGAGTCCAATATCAAGGTGGCAGCATGTAGAGAGAGCTTCCTGCTGCAGAATAACATGGCAGAAAACAGCTCATTGAGAGGGAGAGAGAACACAGGCCATCTCTGAATATGGATGGGGATACATTTTTAAAAATGAAAATATGGAGAGAATAAGAATTATCCAGTTAATGCAGAGGGAGAGAAAGAAGGACAACACAAGAAAGGGACAAACTCACTGGTGATAATGAATTCACTTTCACAATAAAAACATTAATAGATTCTGAATGGATTAATCTTCTTTTAAAACTTCCACCTCTCTCTCAACACTATTGTATTAAGATTAATTTTTCAATACATGATCTTTGGGGGACACATTCTAACTATGGCCACCTCCAAAATGAGTACTCCTGCTTTGTTATTTTCCAGAACACCATTGTTCACATGTTCAAACCAAAGGCCTCCCTGTCATTCTTTTTTTTTCGGTACCGGGGATTCTCCCTGTCATTCTTAAACTGTTGATCTTCTCTCTCGGACCACCTTTCACTATGCTGAGTCTACAGTCCTGGCCCAAACTATTACCAAACTAACTAGTCTTCTTGCTTCCATTCCTGCCCTTATGTAGTCAGGTTTTTAAACTGCAGCCAGAGGGAGGCTTTCAAAATGTGAATCAGGGACATCCAGAATATGTAGCTTAGGGTAATTCTTAACACTTCCATAGTTTGCTGCATGAGTGCCCTAAGTATTGTGATAAGAACATAGAGTGTAATCCCCCTCTCCTTCAGAATATTAGTGTGCACATGCCTTATCAGCCTACTTGTGTGAGTCACTGGCCTCAAGTGCTGAATTTCAAAACCCAATATCCTCAGCCCATTTGTTTTTTCCATGAAGGCTCCTGTCAGGTGCTTTCTCTACAGAGTCACTACTCTGGGAGCTCTGGCTTCTCTGTGGCCCCACAGCCAGTGCTAGCCTCAATGATGGATGCACCTCTCCTGCCCTTCCTGATGAGCGACCTGCCTTTACATTCCCCTCTTCCCATGTCAAGAGGACTTTCTTACAGTGAGATGTAGGATTAAAGAGCCCTACCTTCTATGGCTAAGGTCTTTTTAATGATTTGCAGTTTGAAGCTTAGGTCATGTTTAAAAACAAGAACAAAATGTACCTATCTCTTAGGAGTTTTGAGGGACTAAGATAGGAGATGGTGGGAAAGGCCTCCTTCCATGTATTCTTTCAGTCATAGCACCTGGACCACTTTGTAACTGCAAAGGTAGCAAAGCCTTATAATGGATCTGTTCCTTTAGCTGACTGGCCAAGAGCCTCAAAAGCAATGTTCTGATTTCAACCTGCCTCCTTTCCTTGCTTTTATCAAAATTTTTTCCACTGAGAAACCCACTATATAAAACCTCAAGGTTTCAGTTTATGTTCAGAGAAGAATATACCTGCATATTGGCATAAATCTCAATGCACACTGTCAAGTGTATGGGAATTCTCATCTTTGTTTTTAAAATCTATCAACTTAATTTGTATACTGAGTCACCATGATGCTAACTTGGAAGAAAATTCCACCTCAACCATACTTGGGGCAATGCCAAGTACTCTTGTTTCCAGCACTGACTTACTGCCACAGAATTGTGTAAGCTCCACTTCACCAGTTTTATGTACAAAAAATGGTAATGTGGTTGCCTTTGGCCTGGCCATTCCTTTTATTTCTATCCTACTTGAGATCATAGCAATCTTTTTGGTGTAGTGGTTTGGAATCCCAGGACTGTGACTTCTTTCTCCTAGAGTTGGCACAGAGCTGTATGTCCCTGAAGCTGTCTCACCTTCCCACTGCTCTAACACAGAACTACGACCCTGCTTCTTCTTCCTGGCAATGAGTATCCCTTCCCGCTCCTGTCCTCTCAGTCTTTCTGAAAATGATCCCTCACACAATGACCCTGGCCCTTTCCCTTGAGTCTTAATCTTCCTGGTTGGCTGGAGTTTCTAGGAAAACAAATCCATCTCAAGTCTTCCAGCTTCCACACACCTCTGCTTCTCAGCCTTCCATATATTCTGTCTGAAACAATGGAACACAGGGGATCTCTGAATAGGGATTGAGGGTGGACTAAAATGTGAAAATATGGAAAGAATAAGAATTATGCATTCTTAATGCATCAGAATATTTCCAACCAAATCTTGCTCTTGTCCTGTTCCCTCAGTGCTTAAATCACCCTGCTCCCTATGTGACATCAATGCAAATTTCATAGGAAGTAGAGTCTGCTGGCATGCAGTTTCACATGCTATTACCTTATATGTCAGTCTCTGTATGAAATACAGAGGTAGGGCTCCATATAGGATGGTGAGAAGCAAGGAAACCCCATTTCAAACAATCCGTCTCCACTCCTGAGTTCAGTAAGTTAATCAACTAATCTATTTACTTTGAAGCCTTCTCTTTGGTTGGATGCACAGGCATTTAATAGTAAAATAATTGGACATGAGTAGATTGTCTAAGTACACAGCTAATGGGGTTGGAATGCCTCTTTTACAAAATTTTAAATTTTGATGAAAATTTTAAACTGTTTTTCCAGACATGGTTGTAGCACATTTTCAGTTAGTGTGTGTATGTTAATGTTTAATTGGTAGAACAAAATTACATTTTTAAAACTGCTACGTGTATGAATATTTCCCCTTTTCTCAGAAAAAAAAAAGAATTTAAATTAGAAACTTCTAAGAGATAATAAGAAAAAAATCTTCATGATCTTGAGATAAACAAAGATTAGGATACTAGAAGTCTGATCGATTTAAGAAAAATTGATGAATTATATTTCATCAAAATTTAAAATTTTGCTTTTAAAAAGATATTATTCAGAGAATAAAATGACTGCTACAAATTCGACAAAAGTACTTATAGATCATAGATTCGATAAAGGACTTGCTTCCAGTACAAAATATTCTCATATCTCAACAATAAGAAGACAATCTAATTTTTAAAATGAACAAAATATTGGGAAATATATTTTATCAAATAAAATACATATATTTACAAACTCATGAAAATATGTTCAATATCATTATTTGAGAATGTATATTAAATCATGAGAAACCATTTCATAGCCATTGGATTTGTGATAGTAAAAAATATTTTTAATGCCAAATGTTGATTGGAATGTGAAGAAATTGGGATGGAATCTATGAGAATTGGAGCTGAATTTTAGAATGTAAAACTGTACATTCACTTTAGAAAATAGTTTAAAATTTCTTAAAAAGTTAAACATAACTTTACCATATTATCTGGCAATTCCACTTCTGTGTAGTGACCCAAGGGAGATGGAAACACATCTTCATAAAGACCTGTACAGAAGTGTTCATAATAATATTATTCATAGTAGGCCAAACATGGATGTAATATATATTCCAGGATCTGGTGAATAAATAAACAAGCCATAATATATCCATGCATGGAGTATTACTCATTTATAGGCAGAATAAACTAATACTTACATCAACATAGATGAACCTCAAAAACATGATGCTCAAAGAAGCCAGACTCAACAGCTGCATATTGTGAATGATTCCATTTGCCTAAAATTTCCAGAAAAAGCAAAATGACAGAGACAGAAATGACAGAGACAGATGGGAATAGGGATTGGCTGCAAATGAGCATGAGGGAAATTTCTGGCTGACAGAAATATCCTAAAACTCAATTGTAATGCAGAACTATGTAGGAGACCCAATAATGAGGACAGAGGCCTAACTGACCTTCTCGGTGAGCACAAAAGAGAAAAACCACAAGCTGTGCCTCCTTTGGCAACATTCAGGCGTGCTAGCACGTTGCAGGTTCCAGGGAAGAGTCAATACAGCTGAGATCTGGCTATTTACCTGGGTGCACTATAGGTAACAAGAAGCAGATGATTCTTCCAACCTAATTGCTTCCTCCTTTGTCTAAGTGAATAAAGTCGAGGTGAGCTAAACTCTGTGGAGACGAAGAGTCCACTAGAGTCCACTAGAGGTAAGAGCTGTCTGGTCCCTTCATTCTGAATCATCTGTGTCTGTGTCTTTAATCTCTGTTTGCCCCCTTGGGCTAGTAATTCCTAGCGGGCTAATCTCCTGCAGCACAATTTTAAGTTGTTTTTTTTTTTTACTTTTTGGTACCAGGGATCGAACTCTGGTCCTTCCACTTGCAAGGCAGGAGGCAGAACCACTGAGCTAAATCCCAGCCCAGCAGCACAATTGTATAAATTTACTAGAACTTATAAATTCACTAGAACTTATGAATTCTATTATAGATATGTTTCTGGGACATAATTTGAGGCACTGTGCCCACTGGCCCTGAGTGGAAGATTCCACCCAGCTGGGCATGCATTTTTCCCCCTCCTGAGGGCCCTATACTTGAGTTGCATATTAGGCCTCTCACCCTGCAAGTCTCATTGTGTCTTTCTGAGTATGTCTTTCACTGATAGTGTTGGCCAGGGCTCCACAAGGCATGGGAGCAAGGCCTCTTCCCAATTCCAAGGAGGAGGTATCAGAACTATTTGTGCTTACTTGGCCATTAAACGTCTTTTAAGTTTAGCAGATTTTAGATTGAGATTTGTGGTCATTATCTTTAATTTTTTGATAGTGAGATTTCTGGATCAATGGTTGACTTAATGATGCTGAACCACTTCTACTTAATTGTATAGGTAAACTCTAAAAAGAAATTGACACCTACTCAGTGGCCAAATCGGCCTAAGTGTGTTCCACACAAGCAGCACGTAAATCGCAACACCATTCCAGGCTTACCACTGACTCCTGAGCCCTAGGTCACTGCCTTGCCTAGGAGACATTTGCACCTCCTCATTTGAGCATCACTTGCTCTCTTTCCTCTGCTACTGTCTCTTGGTAGACAAATTTCCTGGACTCCTTGATTAATCTCTTACTGTCCTCACCTTTATTCTCTTATCGTCATTTCTTTTTCTCCTTCTAATTTTCTCAATTTCCTCAAATTCCAATCCTCTTTGCTAATTTTGAACTACAGAGGAATATATGTCAAGGGGTTTATTATTGGTCTGTTTTTAGTGAGTCTTCCTTGAAACATATTTCAGAATTCAATGAAAATTTTTTGAATCAGCAAGAAGAAATAAGCATTCATGTAGGGTCAATGTTGTTAACCATTCCTCTTGGTAAAGAATACAGCAAAAGAAAAGACTAGGGGTAAAAATAGTGGTTAAGAGATAGATGCCACCTTCCAAGCCAGAGGAAGTGAGTAGAGAAACAGATACTAGAGACAGTTCAGAGTGGAGGACTTGGGAATTCAGTTTGGGGGTGAAGGGGTCATCCATAACCACCACTAATCTAGGAAAGGCAGCAGTAGTGTTTTGTGTGAGGGTACAGAATTGAAGCAGTAAGGTATGGAGCTAAATGGTAGATTTGGTTTTAAGTTTATGCAGTTTGAATAATCATAAATGAAAGGAGATGGGCAGTGGGCAGGTGGAAATCATATCTACAGAATCTTGTCTTCATGCATTCAGAGGTCAGTGCTGACAAAAGAGTAAATAAAAAAACACACACAGGGTCTAAACAGGGAAAGAACAAAATGTACAATAGATAGGGAAAGAAGTAGTGAATTATTCTTCAATAAATGAGATTAGGAAAGGAAAGTGCCTTGGTGTGGTGGCTTAGTGGGATAGCAGGGTGCAGTAGAGGCTTCCTCCAGGAAAAAGAGAACTTACTGTGTAAATGCTGAGAGAAGCAATAGAGAGGGAGAGATGACATCCAAAAAGGATGAAGAATGGCTAGAGGGATGATATACAATCAAGATGATAGACCAAAGAATTGTTCTTAGAAAGTAGATATTTTACCTCTTTTCCTAGACTCATGAAGAAGATAGGATTTGTGATGCCTTGGGCAAAGAATATTTTTTTGCAAGATCCTATCTATCAAAATTTTGATTTAAAAATATATTACAAAATTCATGGAGCCATATGAGGCATTGTTATTTATCTCTCAATGAACTTTTAGAATAATGGGCAGAGGTCTATCATATTTGTTTATTGTCCAATCAGCACGCGTTAAGATTCTTTGTAATGTATTTCTTGTCCAGGAATGATCTCGATCTCTTTGTGCTTTTTACTCCCAAATGCTCCACTTGTGACTAACTTTTTTTTGCAATATGATGGCTCTTCAGAATATGGTAGAATTGAAGCTGATAAATATTTATAGATATTTTTGCTGCTGTGGTCCCCTGATACTATTGAAGCTATTTTGGTTATGTCATCACCCAGGATATGGCATCATCTGTCAGGCTACCCATGAATATTGTCTTCCAAATCTTCTTACAAAGTTCCTGCCATGTTTTATTGAAGATGACCTAAATGCACATCTTCCTAGATTATATAGGAAAATGTGAGCACCCATTTTCTGGTCATGTTAAATTTATCCTTTTGAATTTTACAATATAAATGTAGAAGAACACATCTTTAATCACCTCTTCTCTAGATCATTTTAGGCTGTAATTACTGTGATTCTAGCATATGGTTTATTTCAATGTTGACTGTACTTTATCTTTCCACATGGCACCACCAGTGGGAGGAGAGGACAGGGGCCTGTAGGTAAAGCTAGAAGGCAGTTCCATATGCAAGGAATGTCCTCCCCTCATCAGATAAATCAGGAGAGTGTGCTCTGTGTACCACATCAATAGGAAGCAAGAGAAGACTTTGGTCAGAAGTCTCTATTGGGATTGCTTGGCAATGCTCTCAAAAGTGCTTATAGGAAGTAAACACAGCTATCCCTAGCAGACTGATAGAAGCTATTTGCAGTGTGACAGTGGTGGAAGGCACATAGCAAAAGGCATCAGCCTCCAACTCCCATCTCAAGAGCTGCAGACCTAAGGAAGAATGCCAGTCAGAGCACTGATGGCCGAGAGCCTGGGCATCAGCTCACACACATGGTTCAAGGCCAAGGGTCAGCAGTGGGTTGCATAACTCCAAATGCACAGCTGTCCTCCAGAAACAGTGAAACCTCCCTAGGTGTGGCCAGGTGACGGTTTACAGGGGAAGTGAAAGTTGGTATTAGAATGCTGCAACCTTCCTGGTCAACAGCTTTCCCAAGGCCAGGGGCATGCAAACAGTGCCTGTATGAGGCACTATCTAGCCAGTTTCTCAATATTTTAAAAATTGAAACATTAAAAGGAAGCAAAAACAAATTCTAAGCAAAGAGAGACTTTTAACAGAAAATTTGCATCCTGGCATCTCTGGTATTTTGTAGGTATGCAATCTCTGAACAGTGGCCCACAGATCCTCTTACACTTTGCTTTAGAACCAGAGACAACAACCAGAAAGGTGTCTTTGCTGGAAGTGGGTGCCAAGAAGTCTCTAGCTCCAGATAGGGATCTTTCCCAAGGTTCTTCAAAAGAGTATGATAAGCAATGCAAAACATTCCTGTAATTTGCCTGATTTTATAAAAAGCTGTTTACACAGAGGAAGAAGGTGAGTAAGAACAGATTCTCTGAGGGGGTGATGGTTCTCAGCTAGAGTTGCTGGGAGTGGAAAGAAAATGCAATGTAATAAAATCTGTTAGGGACAGATCTTAAGCAGAGATCTGACTGCAAGAATGAACCTTAAGCCCTAGAATTTGATTGGCATCAAATCTTAAAAACTCTTTAAAATAAGATTCCTCCCTAAATACCTACAGTAAATATGTATTATTTTTAAACTCATGAAAACAAGTTATTTAAAACAAAAAGAAAGCAGATTGGCAAGGTAACCTAGCAAACCTTGTCAATAACCTGGAGTCTCTCCTTTAGTTTTTTTTGAAGGCATATTTATTACTATTGTGGTAGGGCCCTGCCTGATGTGTCGGGGTGGGAACATTTTATAAGGTAGAGATATCAGCCTCTGTGTACACAGGTTCCAATGTAACTCTGTCACATGAATCATACCCACCCAGACTTTAGAATGTTAGTGTATACCCACCCAGACTTTAGAATGTTAGTGTATACCCACCCAGACTATAGAATGTTAGTGTATGCCCACCCAGACTTTAGAATGTTAGTGTATGCCCATTTAAGGGGAGCAAAGACATAAAAATTGTATGAAAGGGTGCAACTACACCATGTTCCATGCTAAGCTGCTGACTATGAACCTGCTGAGTCAGGGCTGGTTCTAATAAAGCTGCTTCCTGGGAAAAAGGCTTCGGTGTTCCGTTTCTCTACACGAAAATCCTGCAGCACTATTATCATAAATATAGAGTTACACTATGTCAAAATGGTATACTTATTAAGAAAAAGTTAATTCAACACACCTACACACAAAGCACCTTGAGGAATGCAGTCTCAGATTGTCCACTCTGCTAAGATGCCATATTTACCTGGAATCCACACATCATAGAGGCAGGAAAGAGAGAATTGTACATTTCTTCAAAATTCATGGCTTGGTTTGACAACACTTTTCTTTCTCATTTTGGCACAGAAAGCCTTTCTGTCTTTCAAGGCCTTAGGCCATGAATCTTCTTTTTTTTAAAAAAAAGCCAAAACTTCACTTGGCATGAATGTCTGCTGTTTAATTTCTGTGTCAGTTTGTTTGTTGTCCTTAGGATGTTGATGTCTCTCGATGTGCCAGGTAAACATGCCCAGGGCATTCTGCCCCATGAGACTGCCCTGCAGTGTGGGAGGCACTTTCACTGGGCTCATCTGTGAATAGGGCAGGTTCGGACAGTAAATAACATGTCTTTTATTTAAATAAACTGTCCCTGGGAAATTGCAGGTGGGAAAATAATTTATATTTAAAACAATGCTTCAGCAAACAAAGCAACAGCAACAATATTCCTTAGGATAGAATACAGCCAGAGATGACATGGAATCCAAGGCAGCGTGCATCTTTAGATGGGGAGATGGCATCTACCAACAGCTACTCTTGCTCATGTCTTCCTTGAAAGACATGGCTCTGCCTACAGTATTTCTGCTCAAATGGCTCTGATAGGACCAACTTGCCCTGACTCCCCAGGCCACATTTGCCTATGAAAAGTAAATACTTAAACTGAATTGGCCAAATTCCCAGACTGCCCTGGCCCCAAAGATAATCTGCATAAATTAATTTTTTAGGGCCACTTACCCAAAGTACCACAAACTGAGTGGCTTAAAACAACAGAAGTTGATTCTCTCACAAGTCTGAGGGCTGGAAATTGGAAACCAACTTGTTGGTAGGATCATGTTCCTTCCACTGGCTCTGGAAAACTCCTTCCTTTCTTCTTTCACTTCTGGTGGCTGTCAACAATCCTTCTTGTCCTTTGGCTTCACTCTAATCTCTGCCTTTGTCATCACATGACACTCCCCTTGTGTGATATTTTTTCAGTGTCAGAATTTGACTTCTTTTAAGGACATTGGCATATTGGATTTAGAGCCCACACTGTACTGTATGACCTCATCATAGATCTGCCAAGATCCTATTTCCCGGTTAAGTCCCATTCATCGTTGTCTGGGATGAGGAATTGAATGTATCTTTTTGAGGGACATAATTCAACCTCCTGGGTCATCAAAATTTTTCTCTTGGGAATGTTAACAGAAACACAGAGAACTACAGTCAGTAGTGGAGTTCAAAGTAGCATGATGTGAGGAGGCTGAATCAGGGCCGAGGCAATGAAAAGTCACATGCAAACAGGGATTGAGTGCAGAAAGGATATAGGGTGCAAGCCAAGGAGGCTGGAGGGAAAGAGGAGAGACGGGAACAGCCAGAGTGTCGGAAGTAGAGCTCCCAGGAGGTGAGGATGGGTCTGAAATCTGCCCAACACGCTCTCTTCATCTCAGGCCCCCATTTAGCTGTATATTAACGCGTCTTCTTAGGATAATTGTTTTAACAATTTGTTTCTTATAACTACATGAGCTAAGATAAGAGCCCAAGGAGAATCTTCTTCTAGAAGACAGAGAATGAATGCTCTGAGAGATGCATGGACTCCAGGTCAGCATTCTGCATCTGAGTGTGGCCATCTTCCAGCACCACTTCCCTTTGACCTCTGGATACTAGAAGGAAGTCTGGGTGTCAGATAGCAGGGAAGTTTTCGTCAGCATACCTGAGAAAGAGTCGTAATAATCAACAGGCCACCAAGAATGTGCTCAGGTCTGCCCAGAGACCCCAGAGGGCCATAACAGCTGCCTTTGTCATTTTATGCCTAGGTTCCAGGTCAAATCTAGGTAGACACATAGGTTAGGGTTTGAGGTGTACTGATTTCTGTTTATTTTGGCAATCTCATATCTGCATAAAAAGGGAGATGGCACTGGGCCTGGAATAGTCCATAGTGACCGTTTTCAATTTCCAAGTTAGGATTATCCTGACCTGGTCTCTCACTAGTTAATATAAAACAGACTGGTCCATACTTTCCTGGAGAGTAAATCAAATCTGGAGATACATCCCACCACTAGTGGAAATCCAATTAGCCTCTGAAAGGAAGAGAAAGGGAGAGGGAGAGAGGGAAAAAGATGAAGGAAGGAGGGAAGGAGGGGGGAAGGACAGAGAGAGAGAGAGAGATAGAGAAAGATGGAGAGGAAGAAGAGAACAAGAACAAGAACAAAAGAAAATAGAAGAGATAAAAAAGAAAATAGAAGAGAAGAGACAAGATGAGAAGAAAAGAGAACAGAAGAGGAGAGAGATTTATCTCAGGATTATGTTATACTCTACCCCTGCTTGTTTCCTACTTTCTGCCCCATAAGAAAACTTTTGTGTAAGCAAAAAAATGATTTGTCACTCAGAATAATACCATAGGTACTTATTAGGAACTTCCTTGTAAAGCTCTCGACTGTGAATGCTTGAATGACTGAAAAATTTAAGTTTAAATACCAAAGAAGAGAAGAAATGAAATCAAGTTAGAGCAGATTACCATACTTCTGGGTGTGGATCAAGGTTGGGCCCACCCTGGGTGTGGGTGGCACCACCCAAAAAGCTTGTAGCCTGAATGAGATAAAAGGGAAAAGGAGCGCTGCTTCCCTACCTTCTGCCTGCTTTGCCAGTTTCTCCTCTGTGATGCCCTCTGCCGTGCCACCCTGCCTTGGATACAGCTGATTATGGACTGAAACCTCTACACACTGTGAACTGAGATAAACCTTTCCTCTTTTAACTTATGGGTGTTGGGTATTTTGTCCCAGCAATGAGAAAAATAACTAAGACAGAAAGTTCATATTGAATACTTCTCAGCCTGATTTTATTATTTTTGAGATAGGATCTCACTAGGTAGTTTAGACTGGTTTTGAACTCACTATGTAGCTCAGGTTGGCTGTGAAATCATGGTGATCCTCCTGCCTTGGCTTCCTGAGTACTGGGATTACATTGTATACCATCACACCCAAATTATTTAGCAAATAAAAGGTTTTATTAGTACAGTACATACTTGCAATACATAGTGGTTACATTCATTAAGGGGGATTGGTAAATGCACATGACACATCTTAATTATTTTTATGTCCTTTTTCCCTCCCCTCCACCTTATAGTTTTTAGATTCTATAGTTTTTACCACCAGCCTAAAGAATGAAACTGATACTCTATTTACCAAAGCAGCCACTTTGAGTAGATCAGAGATAAGTAAAAACAAAAAACAATGTCACTTTTTTTTCTTTTCTGGAATCTTTTTAGAAGCTAAACCAATTATAAATTATTCAAGATTCCTATTGAATGGGTTTTTAAAGGAAAATATGTGTAATTGTCCAGGAAAAAACCAAATAATTAACAAGACTGCAAAAGAGTTGAATTTGGATATACTTTCTACAAGAAATCAGGAACCTCGAGCAGTATTTCATAGTGAGATTTGTAAAATATATTTACCCATGTGTCCTGCTCTGCATAACTAGTGTGGCAAAGGAGTTTAGGGGTGGGGGTTATGCTTGGCATTTTATGCTTAAAGCGTCTCTAAGGAAGATTTTCAGTGGAATAGAAACTCTTCTATAAAAAGTTGGCAGGTTCTGTGAATCTAAAAAGACGACTCACTGTCTCTTGGAATGACTTTAAGTTGCTGCTTGAATTGCTAATTCATATTGGGGGAAAGTTTTATTGGGAACTTAAAATGCAAAGTGTTTTATTTTCAAATTTCTAAACCTTAAGTAATATAGATTTCAAATGCTGAATATGCTCATTTGAAATGCATGGATCTCAGCTGGTAACATCCCTTTTTTCTTTGGTTAGCATTTAAGAAATTCTAGAATAGATGCATCTTGCAAGTCCTACACTGACAGTTTCATGCCAAATGTTTCCTGCGATACATATGCCATGTGCAGGAATCCATCTTCATCCTTCTCACTTTTATAGACCTCAAATCAGGTAGAAATGCTTGCCATATTGTGTCCACTCAACAAGAAGACTTGATTAGCATGCAGCTGTAAGCACCTTCTAATTATTTTGGTTACCAGCTTTGACATAATCTGCATGAAAAGCTTGATTTCATCCATTTCAGTACAGTGTTGTTCTCACTCATATCATTCTGTTATCCCCAGGATTTTTCCAGGGTTCTGCTTTAGGTAAGTTGGTCATGTTGCTCCTTATTGCAAGGTGTGGTATCCGTGAAGTTCATCTACAGCATGGTGAAGGAGGTGGCAGCATCTCTTTTATATCTCTTCAGTTCTGCAGCTGGTTCAGACTGGACTTTTTATTATGTGACAGTGACCAGAAAGATTGTAGAACCTGCATGGCATTTCTTCCAGAGCAAATTTAGAATGGGCCCTCAGGGCAGGTTTGAGGGGGAGAGGTGAGAAAGAAAAATATTACACTCTGCTTCTCCTACCAAGTTCATCCTTTGGTAAAATAGCTGCTACAGAATTAGGAGGATTTAGATACTGATATGTGTCCTGCAAGATGGGTCTCTTTGTTGTGACCATTTATTTCCAGTGAGAGTCAGGACAAATTCCACCACACTTTACAGCATGGGCTTAGGAAGAGGCTTTACCGTGGAAGGGGAAAAAAATTGAGCTGAGTCATCAAGGAAGAGATAGCATGAGGTCTCCATTGTTCAGCATACAGACAGGTATGCTGGGCCAGGGCACCCCACTGGACATGCAGCGTGGGTCTAATCCTGCTGCTTATGGAGCAGGTGTGAGGAGGCACCCTGTTACAGGAACAGACACTGTAGGATTCCACTGTTTATATAACTTGTCTGGAAATGCCCAGCAGGTGGAAATTTTGTGCCGATAAAATGCTACATGGAATCTAAGGGACAGGTGTGGTGAGGGGTCTGTTCCCTCCTGCAGCTGGTATGAGCAATGCTAGCATCTTCCACTGTGAGGATGAGGCTCCTGTCTCAGCTGGCCCATTGTCCTGTCAACCAAGAATGGGCATCTAGGATCACTTCTGGCTCTTCTGACCATTTCTTCACAATTAGGAGATAGGAGGAAGCAAGCTGAATTCCAACTTGCTGTCCTGGATAATTGGCCATCTAAAGTCAAAGGAAGAAAGGGTAGATAGAAAAGAAAGGGTAGGGGAAGTCTAAGGAAAATTTTTTATATAAAAGTATCCATCATCTCCTTGATTGCACAAATGAGAATGTGCTGGATACCAAAGCCAATGAGCCTGCCAGGTGGAAATCATTTCAACAGCTATTTTATTTTTTCACGTAAAGTAGGTTAGAAGATAAATGCCTACTTACCTATCTGAGAGGAAAAAATGATTGTGCTCTTTTGCCCTCATCTCACTCTCAAAATAGAAAAGGAAACCAGTAGATTTAGTACTGTCATTAACGTGTTTAAAATAGTTGCTGCTTTGACATTCCTTTTTAGGCCTGACATAAATTATGTGAAACCCAGTCCTATCTAACGTCCTCTTCCTGTCAGATGGTCTGTGATACTGCCCACTTGTTATTCATTCCACAGCCAGACGCAAACTCAAGGGTTCCCACAGCTGCTGGCCATACTAAGCCTGATTGCCGATGCCAGAGTCAGGCAAATTCCCCCTTTGAATGTGTTTTCTTTAAACCAGCCAATCCACAAGATCCTTTGGAAAGCTTAGGAAATAATCCCCAGGGTGTCTTCATAAAGACATAGTCTCACACCTTCTCTTTGTTTCTCTTACATCGCAACTGCTCTCTGTTGAGCTCCCTATTGCCTTCAGACTTCCTATGAACCTCCTTTTGGTACTGCTGAACTCTTCTTTGTGTCCCAGCTGATGTACACACCAAAACCTAACTTCTCTCTAACTGGGACTGTTCTACTGTGACTATCTTGGCTTATGTCTACTCTTGACAGGGATCTTGTGACCGAGTTAGAAATCAAATTTTAAAAATCACAGCACAATACTTATAGCTTAAACTTTGAGCTAGGAAATAGTGTAGTGTAGTCCATAATGTCCTAGCATGGAAACTTCAGCAAGTCAGGGTAGTGGAGTGGGCTATGGTTCTAAGGACTCACATCTGGAGACGACTACTTAGACAAGGTGATTCACCAGAACACTTCATTTTGAAATAACAGAGGGACAAAAATAAATTAAACAGTTGTTAACAGGGTTCTTAGCACATAAATTGTTGTACAATTAAGTAAAATGTAATAAAATAGCAATAAAAAGATGAGGATACTTCTATTTTTTAATGTACTGGTACTTATTGACATCCCAAATTCATTCTTAGGTTAAAAAAAGGTGCCAAATAGCATATATTTCCAAATTTACAGAAAAGGAGTGATAGTGGAGGGTATGTTTGTATAGTTTTCATACATGGAATATTTCTAAAAGTATATGCAAGAAACCAATATTTCTGAAAAAATTTGCCTTCTGGAAGGGGCACCAGGTGGTTGGGGGCAGAGGTGAAAGATTTCATTGAACTACACTTTGTATATTTTGAAACATGTGAATGTATTATCCACTCTGAAAATAAAATGATTTGAAAACAGCATACAAAACCTTAGGCTTACTATCTCTTTCAGACAAAGCTTTCTGTATTTGCTCTTGGAATTTTGCCAAAAGGTCTGTTATATAATTTTTCTGGATTTATTTTTGCAAGACAATACAGCACACTTTTAAGTGTTGGAAAAATGTGTGGCTTTGGAACTAGGCTGAGGGCTGGCTCCACAACTGCCAGGCTGTGGGAACAGGTAGACTGCTTTATTTTTAAATTTGGGGCCAGGAGCCCCTCTCATAGGGCTCATTGTGGTAAGTGTATCAAGTGAAGTCCTTAGTAAGAGGCTAAATGCCAACACGTGGTGGCTATTATTGTTGTTAATTTTTGCTCTGCTGTGCTGGATATGAACAGGTAAAAGGCTTTGGGGCTCAGTCAGACATAGGACACTTTGGTCATTTCCATTTGTCAGATCTATGGTAAATATCAATGAAGTCTGTAGATGAGAACTGAAGGACAGATACAGAAAATTGTGTTACTTATCTATTGGTGAATAATAAAGGACTCCAGAATTAAGCAACAGAAAGCAAATATTTACATTCATCCAGAATTTATAAAAGTCAGGAAACTGGGAATGGCATAGGTAGGTGGTTCTAGCTCAAGGTCTCTCAAAAAGTTGTAGACAAGCTGTCTGCTGGGCCTGTGGTCTCCAAAGGCTTGGCTGAAGCTGGGTGATATACTTCCAAAATGGCTTGTTCTCCAGGGTGTCAGGAGAAGTCCTCATTTTCTTGCCAGTGGGCTTCTCCTCAGGGCTGCTTGGGAGTCTTTGATATAAGGAAGTTGACTTTCTTCAGAGTAAATAGTCATTCAGTCATAGTCATTTCTGCCTTATTCTATTCCTTAGATGCCAGTCTCTAAATCCAGCTTACGCACAAAGGTTGGTTCACACCTCTTCAATGGAGAAGGAACAGGGAATTTAAGAACATAATTTTTTTTCCTTAAATTCTTTTATTGGTACATTTTAGGTATACAATACATTTACATTTATCATTGGGTGCTTGTACCTGGACATGATGTATCTTG
>NW_004624813.1:4842918-4860309 GCF_000247695.1 Heterocephalus glaber | reverse complement strand
CACACACACAAAAAGAGTGCAAATAGCTGTAATTCAGTACTCTGGGAGGCTAAGGCAGGAGAATCACAAGTTTGAGTCCAACCTGGGTAACTTAATGAGAACCTGTCTCAAAATAAAAAAGAGTTGGGATGTAGTTCAGTGAGAAGGCTCTAGGTTCAATCATCAGTACTGGGGGAAACAAAAAGAACAACACAAGCCTAATGGCTAGCCAACAGAAATTATTTGCATTCTAAATTAGTGCTGTGTACATTTGGAAATTCTTTCAAACCCAATAACTCAGATAGTTCACCAAAACTTCATCTGATACTGAAGCTTGGTAATCTCACAAGAGGCCCAGGTTCTCTGTCCTTCTACCCCTCATTATGTCAGGCTTTCATCTGAAAGGGTTTCCCTTGTGGCCACTGATGGCGCTGCTCCCTGCAGTGTACCTTTCTACCATGCCCAGGAGGGGCACAGACAGCTCTCCTTGTGCACCTTTGTCTTTCTTTCAGAAGGAAAACCTTTCCCAGAAACTCCCTGCTTCTTGCAGAGTTGTCTTGAATGAGGTGTGATTAAAAAAAATACAGTGGATGTTTAATTTTTTAAAAAAATCATTACAGTAAAGGACACATTGTCATTAATCTCCCTCAAAATACTCCTTCTCACTGTGAACACACGTATCCCATCATTCTTGCTACATCCTGAAGCAGTTCCGGAAGTCCTCTTTTGAGTGTCATTAGTTGCCCTATTGGGGCTGCCTCCATGACCTGAATTGATTCAAAACATTTACCTTTCATGGTCATTTTTACTTTGAGGAAGTGCCGGAAGTTGCATGGTGCCAGATTTGGTGAATAATGGAGATGAGGATACACTGTAATGTTTTTATGAGCCTGGTTTCCCCTGGATGGCACTTAGCAGAAGCTTTTGCTGTATTTGATCATACCTCATGAAGACACTTCCAAAAGAGGGCTTCTAGAACTGCTTCAGAAAGTGGCAAAAATTATGGGGAAAATGTATTTGAAGCAAGGGAGAGTTTTGTGAGTGTGATTAATGGCAATGTGTCTTTCACTGTAATATTTTAAAATATAAATATTCATTGTATACATGCATATGTTTTTGGCCGTAACTGTGTCATGGTTGCCTCTAGCTGAGAACAGTTGGGAAGAGTTCCCCAGAGATGGGAAGAGTTTTCCAGAAAAATAGAACCTACTAGTAGGGTGGATTTATATATAGATGGTCCCATTTATAATGGTTTAATTTATGATGTTTTTGTTTTACTTTAGAGTTTATTTTGGTTGTTGGCTGATTTCAGTTCCTTGTGGTTATGGGAATGACATCCTATTTTCTTGCTGGATGCCACATGAGGTTCTACTCCTACAGGCCACTCACATTCCTTCTTACAAGGTTCTGTCTATCATCAAAACATCAACAAGGTGTCAAGTGCTTCTCAAACTTTAACTCTGACTTCTTTTCTGCCCTCAGTTGGAAAAAAAATGTTTTTCAGTGGCCCATGTGGGCTGGGGGTGTAGCTCAGTGGCACAGCACCTGCCTAGCGAGCACAAGGCCCTTAGTTTGATTCCTGATACCAAAAAAAAAAAAAAAAAAAGACCCATGTGCTTACTCTGGGCCCCTGCACACAGTCCAGGATAATCTATTTTAAGATTAAGTATATCTTACAACATGAACATGGACATGGTATGTTATCTTTGGCACAAGTTCTAGAAATTAGGCTAGGACTGTTTGGGGTGGTCTGTTTTAGAAATTCTGCCTATATTGCCACCCATCTAAATCCTCCTAGAGCATACCTTTCCTCCTGGCTCATCCATCCTGCAATCTTGTTATTGTTTGGTGTGGAAGTTTGATGGTGTCAATCTGATTGGCTTTGGGATCCATCCAGAGAGTTGGTGGGGCACATTTCTCTGTGTGTGTGTAGTGAGTCATGGAGGTATGACTTTGGGGGTATGTGTGTCCTGTCACCCCTTCCTCTATGGCACACTTCCCCTGCTCTGCTTCCTGGCTGCCATGAACTAAGCATCTTTGCTCTGCTATGCCCTTCCACCATGAGATTTCTGCTTTGGAGCCAGCTGACCATGGATGGAATCCTCTTGAAACCATGAGCCAAATTGAACTCCTTCTCCTTTAAATTGTAGGGGTCAGCTTATTGGGTCCCAGCAATGGGAAGGTGACTAATACACTTGATATTTAGCAAGCCTCCAGTGAAGTGGCACCTATGCTTTTATTAAACCTCTATGTGGGTATAATTTATATACCATATTAGGCAGACACCAGAGCAAGAATAATGGTAGCTTCACTTGTATGCTCTGGCCTTGGATATGGAAAAACCACAGGCTTGCCTGACCTGGAGGGCAGAAGGCATCAGGTATTCAAGAACAGGAATTTTAGTTAGACAAAAAGTGATGAACAGTAAGAGGAGATATTTCAGTCCACGTGAGTGATGGTGACAGGCACTACTGGGTTCAGAGGCTGTTATGAATGAAAAGGATGTCAGAATGGATGACTTTGGGGAATCTCTCAATGACCATTCCAATCATGCTAGGAAGTAGGTAGCTGCCTATTTCTGTTCCCTAAATTCATTTCTACTTTTCCCAAAAGCTCAACTTCATTCAGGATGATCTTAATTTATTCTTCTGGAGCAATACATACCTTACAGTTACTCAGAGCATTTTTCAGAAGTTATCAGCCCAGTATTGTTTTAGTCTGATTTCTAATCTTTGAAATGGGAAAAATTTAAATTTTAAAAATCAAAGCACAATGCACATCAAATCAAAGCACAAAAAAATCATACTGGTAATGGGAGAGTCTGGGGTAATCCAAAAACAAAACAAAAAAATACTACAGCTCTGAGACAGAAACTATAAATGAGCTTTCATGGCCACTATGTTACTGTGATTTTACAGTGGACACTGAGGTACATGGCCTAGTTCTCTTGTCATACTGGAGGTACCCATTCTTCAGGTGCCAGGAGTATTGGCAGCTGATGGCTCTCAGCTAAGTGTCTCTCAGGGAATTAATCTTAGCTGAAGAGCATTATCTAATCCAAGATCATGCTGCCTCCTGGGAACCCCTCATCCAATGACTGCTAAATGCTGAGATATAAAGGGCAGGCAGCCTTGCCTTAAGTAGAATAAGAATAAAAGGCTGCATACGCTCCATTTCCCAAGCAATTGGTTTAGGCCTTTGATAGGACTGCTTTATAATTCAGCACCTCCTCTGTCCAATCCTGCTCCACTACCTCCTTAGAGGCACTAATCCTGAATGATCCTCTCAGGCTGGCAACAGAGCCTGCAAGTTTCACCAACTGTAAGGACAGATTGTTTGCCAGAGGACTTCAAAGTAGGTGTGTCTCTTTGTGTGCCCAGTGCACATGTGTTTTTGAGTTGAATTCAAGGAGGAACGAATTCGAACAGTTTAAAATATAATTGAAAAGTACATTTTTGGGGGAGACTTTAAACACTTCAGTGTTTTTCTAAAATGTCTCCATTTCACCCCCCAAGAGAGTTCAAAAGCAAGTGATAGGAAAGTGAAAGTTTCAGAGAGGCCACAAATGTGTCCAATTATCTTCTTCAACAATGCACTAAATGCATCAGGATTTGGGCACAACTGAAATGAGGGGTAAATTGTCAGCCATACACAGCTATTCAGAATACGGCATTTATGAAATAATGGTGGTATTTCAAAGTTTCATTAATAATAATCAGGAATTGTCCACCACCTTTCAAAAAGTAATTCAAGGAAATTATTCTCTCAAATTCATCTCTTGTGAAGTGATGGTGGGGGTGGGGATGGGAATGTAGCCTGCAGAGGTGGCCTTGACCTTGCTCCTGGTGACCTGGTGGGCCCTACTGTGGAGCAGAGGTGTGTGCCCAAATCCCTGACCTCCACTCAGGACTGTCTAAAGTGTTAAATGTGACTGGAACTGACATCTGATGTTCAGTGTTTGCAAACTTTGAAAGAGAAAAACAGTACTTAAGAACAGAATGAATTAAATCAGTCCAGATATTAAGATATATATGAGATTCACATATATACAATATCCATTTCATGCCTTAAAGTACAATTCTATAGATATTTTCTAGGTCTTGTAATATCCTTGGTTTTCATGGAAATTGAGATAAGTTAGAAAATAGCAATTCTCAGTCCAACCTTAAACAGGACACAAGGTGCTCTTTGATGTAGTGTAAAATCAAGAAGGCCAGTTGTGGGTTAGAGGGAGTAGAAGATTCTGGTTTCCAGTGATGTACACCTTGGGCAACAGTTTGGCTTTAAGTTTCTTTAAACTGTAAAATACAAAGAAAGAGGGAATTACTATGGGTTAAAAAATAATTCTTTGGAGTGATAAATGCTACTTAAGTTGCTTTTTTATTGGTCATCAAATTTATTATTTTTTTCAGTTTTTATTTTTTATCAGTATAGGTTTGCAGTGCAGAATGATTACATCCCTCATGGGGAGTTGATCCATGTACATAACACATCTAATTTATTTTTCTTAACTCCTTCCCCTCCACTCCCCCTCATCTCTTGGCCCTCTTCCCTTTTTCAAAACATCTATCTCCATTTTTCTCTAATATCTCTTTTATTTTGCTCTTTGTTTATATTTGAATTTCTCATATAAGAGAATCCATGCAATATTTAAGCTTGTGTGTCTGATTTATTTCACTTAATATTATAGTCTCAAGGTACATTCATTTTCCTACAAATGCCTCAAGTTTATCCTGGATTGAATCTAGGGATTGCTGAACTACATACCCAGTCCTTTTTATTTTGAGACAAGGTCTTGCTAAGGTTCTCAGGCTAGCCTCAAACATGTGATCCTCTGGCTTCAGCCTGCCAAGTACCTAGTACTACAGGCATGTGCCACTGCACCCAGATTAAATTGCTACATTCTAAACAAACACTGGAAGCAAGTAAGGATATAGAATAATTCAATGCATTTAAAGCAAGTACATCCTCAGTACTTATTCTCTAAGCATAAAGTATGATGAAAGGTGATGGTTCAGGGATAGGCTTATCCTCCCTTCTAAGACCACATAGGTCCGCTCATTCTTGAATGTCTAAAGTGAAAAGATACTGGATTGAATATTGATTAATACAGTGTGGGTATTCCACACATTGCAGGAGTTGGGGGGCCTGCCCCTTTTGGTTCTCTGTGGACAATTCTTTGCTGAACTCTCTGTAACCTCACTAGGTCAGTCAGAAAGTCAGTGGGTTCTTGATTTGTCAGTTACATATACACCATTGCCACTAGAGGAATTTGGGTAGCATAGATTTTAACAGATTTTATGGCTTTCATAAGGTGAGACAGATTCATTCTTCCTGTTCAAACAGCTACTGAGAAGTGTCATGTTTCTGTCACATATGGCATCAACCCCAAAAGATTGAAAATATAAATGAATACCAAAAGAAATAGATAAAAGGTCTAAAACAATAGGGGATCTGGATAATGGAGTTACCAATGTAGATTCTATAATGATTATGCTTAATAAGTCAAAGTAAATAGTAAGAACTTAAAAATTTGAAAAAACATCCCCAAAACTCAATGGACAAATGCTACCAACAAAACTTCATTACAGAAGTCACTGAGTAAGCTCCCCTAAATTCTAACTTCACAAAATATCTTGGTTTCCAAAAAGCTACTTCATTTGCCCTGGACAGTTCATCTGGCAGGGCTTCATCCTAGGTAGTCATTTGTCATCTTTGAGTTGCTCTTGCTTCAAAGCCCTTGGCCCTAATCACTCATTTTGGTTTGGCACATTTGAAGACAGTCATGGACCTTGTAAGGTTAGGTTGGAGGAGCTATCTCTAGATGCTGAGCTCCCGGGTCTGGACTGTATCTTTTTATCTCTGAAATCCCAAGACCAGCAAAGTAACTAGAGATAAAAATTAGTCATTTGTATGAATATAAGAGTTGGACTTGTAGAGGAAAACTGAGCAAAAGGTTAAGGAAAAATACAAACCCGAGGTGATGGGCTGAACCAAGCAACACCAGAAAGTTGCTCTTCTTCTTGTTTCTTTTGTCTGTACTTTCCCTAGTTTCTCTTCACCACCTTCCATCTGGCCAGTTCTCCCTTCATGACAATCCTCTTCTTGTTACTGAAAGATGTGCATTTTCTGCAAGAACAATACTGAGTAATAGAAAGTGAGAGATCTCACCAAGACCTTGTTGCTGGCGATGAAGTGGGGGCAGGCCTTTCCCCCTACTATGATGATGATGTTTTCTCCCATCTCCCTCACCTGTCTAGAGCAGGCTCAAGTGTACACATAGCTAAATTTATCCTGGGGGAAGAAAACTGTGAGGATCACAGCACACAACTGAAGTTGTTCTTCAGTTTGACTCAAGTTCGAAATACTAAAGCAGGAAAAACAGCACATCAAGCGGCTGGCCTATTCCTATGTGCAATGTGGCAAAGTGTAAAATGAGGTCACTGTATCTGGGTTTCCTCAAGATTTATCTTCACTCTCCATCTAAACTGTTGACATGAATAAAAAGTGAGGAGTGTGAGGAATGAATTTTCCCCATGTTTTGTTAATGAAGAAGACTACTATTCTTAAAAGATAGTTCTGAAATGTTGTCAGAAACTGTCAAGGGTCAGCAATCATCCTTGGCTGTAGAAGCACGATTGTTACCTGGGAAATTGTTTTCCATGTAACTTCCCATGCAAAAGAAGGTGGTGACTAACGCTGGTTCTGAAGGTATTAGGGGTGTTAGTATCTGTGTTACCACACTGGAGCATCCTAGGTGTGATTCTGGCTTACATTAAAGCTGGGAAATAAAACAAGTGTTTGCTGGCCTTGTGTGTATAGGATAGTGTGGGTTGAATCTTGGGTAGAATTACCTGTTGGACAACTAATTCCAAGTAATTACTGCTAGAATTACCAACAGAAAGTGAAAGTAACCATAACTTCAGATTTTAACACGTCATGTTATGGGGTGAAGGTACTTTTTAATGAAAGAAAACAACCACCATCCTGTTACATAGTCTTGAGAAATAGCATGTCAGTTCATAGGAAACTCATACTTTAACTTCATTTGAAAAATAATCTCATGCATGTGCTTCTGGGTAAAGTCAATGGTTTCCATTTTCACAGGTTCTATTTCTTTTATTTTTAATATTCTTATTAGTACATGTTTGGAGTACAATATTACATTTATTGTAGGGAGTTCATACATGTACATAGCACATCTTAATTTTATTTCATCCCCTTTCCCTCTCATCCCTCCCTGCTCCCTCCAACTCTTACTCCCTTTCCCATTAGCAAAAGTTCTATTTCCATTTTTCAACTTTTTAAAATCTTTCTCTTCCTTCTCTACCCCTCCCTCCATCTTGTTCCTCTTTTCATTTGAAAAAGATTTCCTACTTCCTATTGTTTATCTTTTATTATGCTTTATCTATAGTTTGGGTTTCTCATAAAAGAGAAACCATACTATATTTAAACTTGTGTGTCAGATTTATTTCACTTAACATTATGGTCTCAAGGTACATCCATTTACCTATAAATGCCTTACATTTATCCTTCTTTATGGCAAAGTAATATTCTGTCTTGTGTAAATACTTTTTCTTTATCCATTTATTTATTGATGTGCATATAGGCTCTTTCCAAGATTTAGGTATTACAAATTGTGCTGCTATAACCATGGGGATGGATGCATGACTGTAATATGACTAACTCTTTTGGGAAGATACCTAAAAGAGGAATAGCTGGGTGGCGTAAAATTTCTAGCATTAGTTTTGAGGAATCTCCATACTGATCTCCATAGTGGTTGTACTTGTTTACATTTCCACCAACAATGCAGAAGGATTCCTTTTCCCCCATTGCAGCCTTGCCATAATAATAGTCAAATATTTATATTATTAACAATATAGTAAAATAATTTTTATTTGATTTCTAGACTATAGCCATCTTTCTGGAGTAAGATGATATCTTAATGTTTTAATTTACATTTCTTTAATGGCCAGTGAGGTTGAACATTTTTTCATGCATTTATTGCCCATTTGTACTTCTTCTGAGAAGTGTCTATTCATTTTGGTTTCTCATTTTTGATTTGGTCTTTTATTTTAGGAGGTCTTAAGTTTTTTGAGATCTTCATATACTCTAGATATCAGTCCTCTGTCCAAGGAATAGCTGGCAAAATTTTTCCCCATTCTGTAGGCTGTCTCCACTCTGTTGGTTGTTTTCCTTGGGATGCAGATTTTTAATTTGATATAATTTACAGATTCTATTACTTTGTTTCACTTATTTCAGTTTCAATAGCAGCAGAAACTGAGTAATCCTACATCAAAAGTTTTAGATGCAAAGAGGAAAAAAAGGAAACTCTTTTCACAAGACAAACTGATGAATGAATTCCAAACAAATTCCATGCAACAACCTGGAGTAATCAAAGGGAAAAATTTAGAAAATATTCTCTACATTTAGGATTTGTAAAGAGTATAAAACTAGTAAAAAGTCAAATAAGCCTATTTTTTTGCTTACCATAGAGCAAAGATTATATATAAAATATATATATTATATATAACATATTTAAAATCACTAAGTACATTATATACATTAATGTATTTTATATACATTAATATATTAGGTGATTCACCTACAATGAGGTCATCTATGATTCTAATTTGAGATCTGTGAGTACATGGCAGTTTTACAACTCTTTTCACTCTTTTTAGTCTGTATACTATTCAAACACAGACAACTGGATCTTGATGTCTTTTGAAACTTCAGACTCAGGTTACATGCTCTGCTACCACTCTTGAGTCACTCAACATGTGGACACCAGTTTTCCCTTTGATCGAGAATTCATCCAAGTAGCCTGAGCTGGTCTAAGTATAAGAAGACATGGAAGAAAGGGCTAATCTGGTGAAGACTGACTCCCACGTAGATAAAAACACCATTTACTTCAGAAACAGCTGGTCACAGGCCTAATTTATGATAAGAAAAGAACTCTTTTTCCCCTTCCACTTCCAAAATTTTGAAATTTAAAGGGGATAATTTGGAAGAAGCTAATTTTAAAAAGGCATGTTGTATGACTGAAATTGTGAAGTAGTACTCTGTTACATTTCAAGGCTGATTCGTTTCGTGAACAAGGGGACCATGGCAGAGGTCAGATCCTACAGCATGTTTGAAACCCTAATACACTGAGGCGAAGCATGAGAACTGAATTTGGCACAGCCTCACCTGTTGGCTGTTGCTGCTATCACATGAATAACCAAGACAGGCTTTGTGACATTCTTAATGGTATCAGATCATTGGGAGAGTTTTCTTATTGGGGTCATAAATTCAAAATGCAGACAATACTCTCAGAAGAGAGCAAATGTTTTCAGCCCAGAGAGGCCACTTCTCCAATGGGAAGGTTGGTATTTTGAGAGGTTTAGATGGGGTGAGGGGAAATCCTCATTTCTCTCAGTGCAGATTTCCATTTTGCTCCAATTCTAAAGATGTAGTGGCATCTGGATAGCTTCTAGGGGGGTGGCTGAGCTACTCTGGTTCTTTGGAAACAGGGCCAAGAAGGCAAGGAGCCAGCCTGGTGTGGGGAGAGGATCCTCCAGGAGCTTGACAGCTCCTATAAAGGATTCTCTGGACTCTTCCATTGTTCTGCAACAGTCAGAAAAGTCTGATCTCTGTTGTGCTGTGGGGATGATGTGCATCAAAGATGATGTAGGAGTCAAGTCACTGCAGGAGATGGCAATGTCCACTTGAGCAGCTATGGGATGGCATTAGTGGCCCTGTAGGGGCAGCCTGGGTGTTGAGTGAGACAGAAACCTTGTGTACATGTGACCCTTTGCCCCAGGAACCTCTCAGGAACACCTGGACATTTTAAGGTGGCCCTTAATACAATGATGCTGAAAAGGGCTCAAGGTATAATGCTATGATAAATATAATCATTACATTGTGCAAAATGTTGCTTTGAGTAACTTATTCTGCCAATTAAGCATTATGTATCTAAAAGCATTAACATAATGTAGTATTGGAGAAAAAATAGATAAGCAGACCAGAATAGGGTTCACACATACGTGATTTAAAATAAATGTTGAGCAATGCATTTTGAGACAATTGGGCAACAAATTGACTAGTAAAAAGTTACTTTCCTATGCTACTCCATTTAAGAAAACAAATTTGGGGAGGGTGGGAATCGAAAATGTAAACATAAAAAATGAAACTAAGAACAAAAACGTCATATTTACTTATGGATGTGGTTTGTGATAGGTCTCCCACTACCTCAGCAGCTATTATGTATAGTAGCAGCCCTCTTCCTATGGTGCCTTGCCCCCTCCCCTGTGTGACATCATGCCAAGATGGTTGCTCCCACCAAAGAACAAACCCTTCTTCCCAGCATGCCCCTGTTCCCGCCTAGAGAGTAACCTAATACTCGCTCACCTCCTACCACCTAGTGACTTCACAGGCTCCTCCATTCCCTAGTCACTACCTCACTCAACCCCTCCTCAGCCCCTACAAACCCCACCCCAGTCTCTATAAAAGACTCTCCCTGCCCCGGCCATACTGCTTTTGTTTCTCCTTTGTTCAGACAGCCCGGCAGATCTGTTCCCCTAATAAAGGCTTGCTGTGGCCTGGTCTGGTCTTGGTTTTTGGCCCTTTTACCTGACAGTTTGAAAGACAAAATTCAGCCTCCCTAAAGACAGCCTGATACATTTATTTGTATGAAAATTAAGAAACCTTATGTTGAGAAAAATCAAAATATTTGTAATGTATGTATGAAATGCAAAATGGCTCAATATTCAAAAGGTTCTGGACTTCTAGAACTGCCTCAAGAGAATGACAAAAATGATGGAATAATTTAAAATTTACACATTCACCAAGTTTTCAATCACATCTTGTCTTATCTAAAAACTTTTCATGACAGGGTGTTCATCATTTCTTTGTTCAGAAGAATACACAATTCCTATAATGTCCCCCCTAGGCAACACAGGATTCAAGACACCTGATGCCTGTTCGAATAATGCATAGCAAACCTCCTAGGTAATTTTAAAGGCCTTTTTTTTTTTAAACTGCTAAGTTCTGAAAAGGGAAGTACAGATTACAGCCTTACTCAGCAAATGCTTCTGAAAAGGAAGTGTGACATTTAATCTGTGCTTTAAAGGATACATAATGAGAGTCAGCACAGCAAAACAAGGTTTCTAGACTGAATGGAACAATCCAGGAAGCCAGCTGCAAATCACTGCTGTCTGTTATGGTTCAAGGGCACTGGTGTCATGGGTCCCAAGTTGAATTCCCTAGGGGCCACTTTCCAGTTCTGTTGCAATATGGATTTATACCAGTTTCTTTGGGTTGCTGTAAAAATTACCACAAACTTCGTGACTTAAAAGAACAGAAACTTGATCTTTCATAGTCCTGGAATCCAAAAACGTGCAATCAGGGTGTTGGCAGGGCCATGCTCCAGCCTAAGGCCCTGGGGGAGCATGTGTCCTTGTCTCTTCTGGCTTCTGGCATTCCTTGGCTCTTGGTAACTTCTCTAATCTCTGTCTCCATCTTCACAGGACTTTATGTCTGTGGGTCTGGATGTTAAATCTCTTTTCTTCTATAAAGACAGTACTCACTGGATTCACACCCTCAGTTCAGTATTATTCTTTCATATTTAAATCCTTAATTATGTCAGCCAAAACCTTATTAATTAAAATAAGGCCACATTCTGAGGTTCTAGGTGGTCATTGTTCTACCTATTAGAGGAGTAAAATCCAACTTCCTTGAAGTTCCATTTCCTTATTAACAAAGTGAATCCATACCTGTATTGTGGCACTTTCGTAAGAACTGGAAAAATTTTTGAGGCTATAGCCTGATAACAGTGCCTGGAAACATTATACTACCTACAATATATTTACATATGGTAGGAAAAGGCAGAGACCAATACAATGTTTTATCTAGCAGTAAAAAGTAAACAGCTAAGAAAGAAGAGAATGGCAATTCAGTACAAACACCACTGATCTCGAGTCAGAACTGAGTTCTGTTGCCAGATCTAGCATGAATGGTGTCAGTTTGGTGTACTTAACTACAGACTTGTTGCTGGATCTTTAAAACAAAGCATTTAAAAAGTCTTAAATTCTAGAAATTGATAGTACTGTATTTTTATAAGAGAAAGGGCTCATTTGTTGTCCTCTCTCTCTGTGAAAGACAAGTTGGATTTAAGCCAGAACAAATGTGTTTTAAGAAGATAGGAGACTAAATTCTGACTCCCAGGCTTAATAAATGGACTGAGTATATAGAGTAGATGAAAGTGAGGGGCACTAACACGAGTACAGCTGAAGCTCCTGGTTATTCATATGGGTCATCTATTTCCTACTCATTATAAAGGTGGATACTTCCCTGATCTATCCTGTCATTAAGATTAATTCAGTAGTCTTTCTACCCTCTATTGAAGAAAGGAATTCCTCCTGGAAAGATAGAAAAGGAACCTGTATCAGCTTTGAGATCCTTCCTGGACATATGTTCACCTGCTTACCAAAAATGCTGCTTAAGAGTCTCTGTGGCCATTCTTTATCAGTAGTAAAAATTCTAATGACTTAAGAGTCAGTACCTCTTCTCTTTAATTCTCTCATTATGAAAACACATAAATATGATTTTTTAAAAGTTCAAAATAGAATGAACAGTGAATCTTCTTCCAATTCTAGTACCTTGCTCCATAAGAGACTGCATATATCTTAATCTTTCATCTTGTATTACTTTCCATTTAAATTCTTCCTTTTTTTTTTTTTGGTACCGGGGATGGAACTCAGGACCTTGAGCTTCTGAGACAGGCGGTGGCACCACTGAGCTAAATTCCTGGCCCCTTCCTTACTTTTTGATATATGGCTTGTGTTATCTTTAATTTTGTTTCAATTTAATGGTTAGCAGCCTTACATTTTTGGTTATTTTGGTGATTACTTTTATAACTTGGCATATGTCTCTTTCTTGATGGATACACTTCACAAAAACTATTCTGAAAAGTAAAAGCAACTAGGGCATGTGTTACCGTCTACCTTAGAATTTTCCATTTTCAAACTTGTTAACCATCTTTTTTTATATTAAGATATCGAAAGATTTATAAAAATGCCCTTCAAATGCTTCTCTAGCCTTATTGTGTTATCCTTAGTAACAGATTTAAATGATCAAACAATCACCACCAGTCCTTTTCTCAATGTTTGTCCACTTATTAGATGGATTTCATCATCTAAGAGTTTTTAAATAGAGTCCATCAATTTCATGTTCCCTGACTCCTCTCACTTACCTTTACACTTGAAATCCAGTTTGGCTTTCTCTACCCCATTGAGACCTGGTAGACTATGCTTCATTTGCTTTAGGACTGGATGTTGTTATGGAGAACTTAAGACCCATCTCTTCCTCTTCCATCTTCCCCCTCCAGAGAAGTGACTGGAGTTTGTTATTGCTTAATTATGCCCCTCTCTCTCCCCACCCCAGATCAGTCTGCAGATTCTGTGCAGTGTCAGAACAACTATTTAAAAAAATTATAATATTAAAATTAGTTTATGACATATTTAGCTCACTATCCTATTTATATTTGTGTATAGATGTCTAGGATTAGTTTTGGGTGGGTGGGGGCTTGGGATACTATTTGAATTTTAATCTTTGTACTTTAATGAATGTTTACATAATGGATTTCATCATTTACTAAGTAATCAGTCCAAGAAAAATATTGCCAGTAAATACACAAGACATAATGTAGGTTAAGTTGGTGAACTTTCTGATTTGAACTTTTCTGTATGTTTTCAAGAAAAATTAACACAAACAAGGGGGAAACATTTTAAATATTTAAAAAGGGAATAACTTCCTAACCATAACCTCTCAATTCTGACAACTTGGTATAGGTTAATGGGTTTAAGTCAGAGAAGTGGTATTTTTCTCCTGGCCTCTGGATTCAGGATACTTCTGGATAATTTTTTATTAACCTTATGAAGTGTTTTTAGCAATATGAAATTACAGAATAAAAGGCACTTAATGATACAGATGAAAGTTTTTACACATCGCTTGTTATGAGAATGAAGTGCTTTAGAGATAGCCCATTTCAGAAATAGTCTCTTGGTTCATATTCTGTTTTTTCCCTTGCACAACATCTGGTTCTTTCAGTTCCCCTTACATGGCTCAGGCTAAAAAGTAACATATTTAGTTCTGCTTTCCAGCAACCTCTGACATTATCATCTCCAACTCAGGCATGATGCAATTGAGAAAGCTACTACCACTTACATGTCTTACAATGCATTTTCAAGATGTTTATAAAATTTTGAATTCAGAAGGTTCAATAGCTAATGTACCAACCAAAACTTTCTCATAATTTCTAATTCCTCAAATCTGTGTTATTTCTGGTCATTATGTTATGTGTTATTGTCATCATATTTTTCCATTTCATTCTGGGCCACTCTAAGAAAGGGCTTAATTTTAGAACTAGGCTATTACTAGGCACTTCAATATATGGCAAATATGGATAGAGAAACCATTCCAGGAAAGTCTAAAATATACATTACACAAAAAATACTCTAAGACAATTTGTGATATTTAAGATATACAACTAAAACTTCATAGAACTAAGAAACTGTATTTTTACATTGTACATTCTATTAGTAAAATGTCTTTGATCATGTTCCTTCAACAAATAAGTACTAATATACCAATATTATACATGTACAAATATAATGCATAAGTATGTATATATATACCCCAAAATGCAATGACATAAAAAAGATTTTAAAAAGCTAGTTATCTTTCCATAATTGGAATATTTGGAGATTAGTTCTACAGAGCATAACACAGAAGAAATCACTTCTGACTATAGTGAACTGGAGTGGTTTTATGGAAGAGAACATTTTTAGTTAGATCCTGATAGCAGGACATGAAATCATTGTGTATAATAAATTAACTGGGGAGAAAACACTGCCAGAAAGGGAAGACATGATTAGTGTAAGTTCTTTCTTCTTTTTCATTGTTTTTTAAACCTTATAATATACAGCAGTGATTTGGAACAATCTGCTGTCTTAAAGACCTATTTATTAACACACTGAAATGTTGATTCTGCTACTTGCCACCCCTACAGCCATGGGTAAATTAATTTCCTCCTGTATATAATGGGATAATGTCCACCCTCCAGCGTTGTAATTAAAGATACATAAACCCATGAGCACACTGCCTGAATGTACAATTCTACGGCCTTTAACTATCTTTTGTCTTTGCACTTTCCACCTCCTAGGAAATGAGTTCCTGAGAGCACAAATATATGCCACTCTATCCCTATGATTTAGCCTAATTTAGCCTTGTTTTAAGTACTCAAATATTGGTTAAATGTTTGGTAAGAAGCTACATTTTTTTCTGTAGTTAAACATTTGTGTAATAAATAGAAACAAAAAGGGAAAACAGGATGTGGAAGGTCACACAATCTTAATATGTACTATATTAAAAAGCTAGTAGTGAACAGTTTAGAGGGACCATTTAAATACTGTTGGAATTTTTCCAACACTATTTTAAATAGTGTTGGAATCTTTTATCTATAAAGCTAAATTTCTGATTTGAATGGACAACAGTTTGACCTAACAGACATTTCCTTCTATGAAATGTTTTATTTTTCTGATTATCATAGTTCTAAAAATTCTTAAGATTAAAGATGTAATTTGTCCACGTTTGGGGTCCAGTCATGTCAGTTCACATCCCACTGTTGGTTTACATTTACTAGGGATAAGAATTTGATATTTAATTAAAAAGAATGAACCTAAACCAATAAATTCACATCTCCTTGATGTCACTGATCTTTAGGCTAAACTTAGGTGGTTTTCAATCTATTTTCAAAAAATGTTTAAAGGCATCAAGCTCTCTCCCTTCAAATTATCTTCACATACCTCAACCCATTTGAAATCAGACTAGAAATACTGCATGTACACCTAGGACAGAAAGCTTAGGGTCTATTATATATCCCTTTACTCCAATCTGAAGAAGTTATGTCTTTTTTTTTTTTGGTACCGGGGATCGAACTTGGGTCCTTCTGCTTGTGAGGCAGGTGGCAGAACCACTGAGCTAAATCCCTGGCCCAAGAAGTTATATCTTTTAGCTGGGAAACAGCTGTCTCTTGTGGCAGCAGCACTTGAAGCTCTGGATGCCTAGGACCGAGGGCAGTGACAAGACATGCCACCTTTCTATGACAACTATCTCTTTTTTATATAACTCCTATGTATCACACTATGATTTGAACTCCATCTTTAGCAAGCCAGCAAATGTTGTTTCAAATAGTTGTGATTCTGTTCCTAAAAGCTCCTTCTGCCACCAGTACCATTCAAAATCACACTACTATTTCCAGAGAAGATTGCATCAACTGGGGTTAAAAAAAATCAGGCCAGGTTGGCACATGCCTTAATTCCCAATACTGAGAAGGCTGAGGCAGGAAGATTCATTTTTCGAGGCCAGGCTGGACTATGTAAAAAGTTCTATGGCAGTGCTAGATGACATAGTGACTATCTCGAAAAACGAAGGCAAAACAAAAATGAGGATGAGTCTTATTGGTTTTCAAGTATTTAAACATAATTTATGGAGGAGGTTCTAAAGGGAAATGTCTCCTTAGGAAAAAGGAAATTAGGCTTATGCTACATGTACTCTGAGTCTTCTCTCTTCCTTCAGGTTTCAGTGACTTCTAATGAAAGTTGCTTAAATTAGTGAGAGGAAATTGAAATTCCCTAAATACAGGTAATTAGGAACGCTTGAAATATATTTGCTGACAGAAAATGGGAGCAAGAAAAAGTCTTAAGAAACCAAAGAATTGCTGGCAGTTGTAAGAAAAAGAAAAAAGAAAAAAAGACATAGATAAAAGTAGGAGGGAGATACAGAGAGCCAGATTCTAGGGTGAAGGAAAATTCAATGGGGCAAGTAGGTTTGTAAAAAATTAGGAGGGAAATCACCACTGAGACCAATTCTAAACACATACTTTAAAAACCTCATTTAATAGGCCTTCTGTCCCGCTGCTCCTGGCCCAGAGGTAGGGGCTTCTGAGCTGCTGTCCCACTGCTCCTGGTCCAGAGGAAGGGGCTTCCGGGGCACCATCCTTCCTGCCACTCCCGGACCACAGGTAGGGGCTTCTGAGCCCCTGTCCCACTGCTCCTGGTCCAGAGGAAGGGGATTCTGGGCCACCATCCCTCCCGATGCTCCTAGTCCAGAGGATAGGGCGTTTGGGATGTCTTCTGTCCTGCTGCTCCTGGCCCAGAGGAAGGGGCTTCTGGGCCACCATACCTACCGCCACTCCCAGCCCGTCCCACCTCTCCCAGTTCAGAGGAGGTGATATGCACGGGCACCAACAACACCACACACCCCCCAGGTGAAATGAGAAAACATGTAAATAAGTCTCAAAACCAGATTTCCAGATCACCTACAGCAACCCCAAAGGGAAATGAGATGGAACACTCTGATACTCAACCA
>NW_004624813.1:4777527-4832056 GCF_000247695.1 Heterocephalus glaber | reverse complement strand
TTAGTATGTTTTCAGGTAAGGCAGGTTGATATCTATACAAATAACCATATGCACGAAGATGATAAACGAGGTATTCTAATTCATACATGGTTGTAGAATCAACATAGTGAAAAGAAACTGCAAGATCAGAACAGCAACCAGGGCCCTAAAATAGTGGTGGAAAGACACTGTTAATAAAAAGCACATTAATATCCAATCATCACATACTAATTTTAAAAGAATCCAAGCATTAAAGTTGGCAACATAAAGCAGAGTTACCTAATTTATTAGACGTGAAAGAAACTAACAGTTTGTTAGAAACTAAGAGTTCCTAGTCAAACAAAATTGCCAAAGTATTTCTAACTGAAACTATTCTTTTATTTTTCAGTGTTTTAGTAAAAAACAAGTTCCCAGGCAAGGGTGTGAGAGCCACAAATGAACACATAGGGTTTAACTTGCTAAGGTATAGTTTATTTTATTTCAAATTTGTGAGGCAAGGGTATGAGAGCCACAAATGAACACAGAAGGTTTAACTTGTTAAGGTATAGTTTATTTCAAATTTCTGATCCTTTCTGGAAGCAATATTTATGACTGAAATATTGTACTAAACTGTTATTTTTAAGCATACAAGCAATAAAAGACAATAAAAGAAAACAGCTAAATTATTTAAAAGAAATAATGACTGTGGTTACCAAAAACACTCAAGAGTGTCAAAGAAAAAATAAACATAAATAGGGAATTCTATAAATCCGATTAAAAAAGATGCTTAAAACATTTTCATATATACCAAATTAAACAGGTAAGTTTTTTAAAAGCTCAAACAGAATATTACCCAAAAAAGGAAATACCTAAAGAGATACTTAGTAGATAAAGATGTTAATTGACAAAGTTTCATGAAGGGATCTAAAAGGGCAACCTAAGGAAAAAATTCTGGGCAAAAGTATCATTGTCCCAAAACTAATGAGCTTCCATGCAAGAATAAAGACATAAAGTTGCTGAAACACCTTGAAAGAGAAGAAAAAAAGGGAGACTAACACATTTTTAAATTAGTAACTTAGAGAAGGTTCACTAACAACATATTGGTGGGGCAAAATCAAGCAGAACAATGGCACAGAATTGAAATCCCAGACACTGATGCAGTTGTATTACAGAAAAATTAAGAAGGGTAAATTGGATATATAGTATGATCTCTAACAAAAATTAAAATATTGGGCCTGGGCCTTAGCTCAGTGGTTCTGCCACCTGCCTCGCAAGCGCAAGGTCCTAAGTTCGATCCCCGGTACCAAAAAAAACCCACCTCTTTGATAAAGTTGAGTATGTATGAAGTTGAATATCTTCATCCCTACTTACCAGATAAAATTTTTCTATATTCTTAGTAATTACTATAAAGAAAATATATGCATGATATTTAGAAAGACTTAGAAAAATATTATTCAGTGATAGATGAATAACAGCATTTTGGTTTCTGTACAATGTCCTGATACAGAACAGGCAATTTTAGAAGATGCGATCAATTTCAGTACTTCAAATTTTGTTTTAGAATTTTCATTATAACAGAGTAAATTTTTAAGGTGACAACAAACTTTACCCTTCATTTAGAAACCACTACTTAAATAAAAGATGTCCTCTACAAATTTTGTAAATAGGGATAATACTTCACTGGTTACAAAATAATTACAGTTATGATGCCCTTTTGTTATTGTATATGTAACCAATATTTCAGTACACTCATATGCCCTGGGATATATTTGTACATGCTTTGTAATGCTATTAAATCTGAGTACATTTTTATATGGGAATGAGTGTAAAATTTAGAAGGGGAATGGTCAAGTCATCTTGCAATGTTTAGAATAGATTAAGAAAAGCATGTATCAAAAAAGCAGACTGGAAACACTGTACTTCTATTTCACAGTCTTATATTGTTGCAGCTACAGTAGCAATGAAAAAACAGCATAAAGCTTCAACAATCTCATTACATAGAAGTGAACTTAAAATCTTCATTTATTAAAGTGGACTTTTACCGCAATAATATAATAGTTGTTTTAACATACACACTCTACTACTTCTTTTGGCACATTATCCTATTGATCATAGAAAGATGCATATGAGCAGTAAAAGGAAATAAAACCTTTTAGAATCACAATGGTTTGCAATACTGCCTAGTTCAGTGATGGTGAACTTTTTAGAGCTCTCACTGATACAAACAGCCCAGTGCGGCACTCATGCCACAGGTTCACCACCAATGGCCTAGTCAATTATCAGGTAAGGCCAATTACTGAATTTTCCTGAGCTCAGTTTTGTCACCTATTAAATCCAGAACTGTTGCAAGGATTAGCTACCCATGATGTTTGTGTAGACACAAAAAACACACAGGTGGCTGACAATACAAACAGCAGTGATTTGCTTCAAAATTTCCTTTTAAAGCTGGTCACCTAAAAGCCTGGGCCAGATGTAGGCCAGGGTTTGTTAATTTTGGCACTACTGATATTCTGTACTAGTTAATTCTTTGATGGGAGTGTGAGCCTGTTCTATGCACTGCAGGATGGTTAGTATCTAGTGGGTTTCTAGCAACCTAGTTGTAAAAACCAAATGTTTTCCATACCCTGCCAGATGTCCCATGGGGTAACAATAATGGTTAGAGAATCATTATTCTAGCGGATGATTTGAAAGCACTGGCTTGTGAAGAGGAGAGTGGTACAATTTATTAATATCAGGCAGAGAAAAGGTACAGAGAATTAGTGACTTGCCTAAAGACTTTAATAAGAGAGCTGAGGCTAAAAACTGGGTTTCATGATTCCTCGTCACATATTCACTGTAGTAGTACTCTTAATAGTGAAAAACTGGAAACAATCTACATTCATATCAGCATGGAACAAAGTGTTTATATATTAGATTATGCAACAGGTTAAAATAATGAAGTAGACACATTATCAATATGTTAGTTGTATGAAAAGGGAAAATGTGGAAAGATGCATATGGTCTAATTCTATTCATTTAAAAGTCTGCAAAACAATACTATATTTATGAACATCAACACGAAAGAAAAATAAATGTGTAGTTAGTGAATAACAAATTTATGATAATGTTTAATTCTAGGGAAGGAGTAAGAGAGCTAGAATGGGGAGGGTATGCAGGCTCCAAGTATAACATATTTCTCCTTTGAAAAATTTTGAAGCAAATTCACAAAAGATTAACATTTGGTTAAGCTGGGTGATAAGTATAAGGTATATTATTATCAAACAGCTGTATACTTGAAATATTGCATCAATGTATTTTACATAAAATTCTCAGGAAGGTAAGCTAAGGTACCAAATGAGAGCCAAAGCTCATTAAATGCTTACCACGTGATAGGCTGTACTATACGTAATTACAAGGAAATGGCACAAGTAGCTCTTGTCCATTTTACAAATGAGGAAACAGACCTCAGCCGAATTCTGTTCATTCCATGGTCATTCAATTAATAAATGGGAGAGCAGAATTTGAACCTAGGTCTTTCTGAACCTCGCAGTCTTCTCACAAGTTCCTGATGATTAGAAGGCTCTTTAACCAGATCTTCAGTTGGCTTCATGCAAGTTTTTATTCAAAAGTCATCTCTTAGAAATGCCTTGCATCAAAACCACAGTATCCCACCAACTATGGGTAACTTTTAAGGATCTTTTTCTTCAAAAGAACTGAAGAGTACCTAAACTCATATCCTTATGAGTCTGCCTGCTAATGGTGAATTTCCCCATCCAGAATGTTCAATTCTCAAGAACTGAAGCCTGACTGTATTTGCTTTTATACTCTCAATGCCTGGCTATGGTAGTATCAAGAAACACTGGTTAAATGGCTACTGCCGATTCCCATTTTCGTTTGCTTTGTTATACTGCCATGGTAAGCAGAACTCTCCCTTGGTATTTTATTGATACTGAAGAAACATACACATACTAGCTAGTTTATCTTTTAAGTCAACAAAGTAAATTAGTCCCAAGTATTTATACAGTAATAAAATTTCCAAACTTACCTGTACAGGAGGATAATAGTTATAATTCCAGTACCAAAAGGTTCTGGGTAGATAACTTTTGATTAAGTGGTGTTCTGGTACAAAGGGATGAAAAGTTTCTTTTCCTGTGGTATCTCTGGAATCCCCAGCTTCTACATTCATAACTTCCATGCATTTTCCCAGTGCTAGGTCTTCAATGGAAGAACTATGTGTACATTTTTCTGTTTTAAACGCATCAATAAATCTCTTCAAGGCTTCTTTGCTTAGTACATATCCTGCTCCTCCACTCATGTAACCCTGCTTTACAAAGGGCTTAAATCTTCTCCCAAAATAAATGGGTTTTTCAGGGCTATATTTTGAAAGAAGCCATCTCAAATTGTCTAGTATGACATATGTATCATCATCTGCTTTCATAAACCAATCCGCATCTTCTAAATAATGGTCATGAACATACTGAAAAGCTTTAATTGTTTTCCAGTATAGTTGATCTCTACCTTCTTTGGTTTTTAAGCCCACAGTAGGGAAGTCTTTATTTTCTTCTGAACTCATAAATAACACTTTATTACAACGTTGGGCCCATGTAGCTTTGACATGTTTGGCCTTTTTCTCTAGATTTTGAGGGCCCGTCATAACCCAACAAAGAATTTTAACTTTCTGGTACAGGTTTTCAGCGATGTCTGTGTTCTCATCTAAAATTTAAATAAAATAAATTGAAGAAAATATTTTCTTAAAGACTCTTCTCTATTTACCCATCTATCATTAGTGATTTAGATGAAAGAAAGCAAAACTCAACCTAAGGGTAACTACATTCTGAATTACTGATTTCTTGTCAGTTTTACCCAGATTACTAAAGGTGTCTCTAGGACTCACATTCTTACCACTCAGATGTTGTTCATGGGGCAGCATCATCAGGACCACCGGAGACTGTTAGAAATGCAGGATCTTAGGCCCTGCCTTAGAACTGCCAAATCAGAATCTGAATTTTAAAAAGTTCTGGTGATTCATACACATGTTAAATATTGCTTTAAATAATCTCTGCTTGGTATTTCATACTACAAAGAAAGTTTTGGCTGTTATTCAGAACATTCACTGGAATTTCTCACTACTCTGAGCTTCTGAAGGGCAGAAAAAAACATGCTGCTGAAGTGGCAGTTCATTTCTGAAGGTCACTAGAGTCCACGGTCATGAATTTCTACAGGTACCTTCAGGTGGCCCTGAAAGCTTTCATGCTAGCACAGTTCCAACAGGAGTTAATGCAGGTTTGAGATTACTTCTGATAATTCTAAACACTTCATTTCAAAATGCAAATCCCCCAAGCAGAAACAGAACAGGTGCAATTTCCAAGACTGTTCAGAACAGTGTTTTTTAAACTACTAGTTTGCAAAGAAATAAGCTTATGGGAGAATATAAATCAACATATTCAACATATTACTTCTTTCATCAAGGAAGGATTCTGATTAAAATGAGGAGGGGAAGGTCCACTTAACTAAGCAGTAAGCTTAGGGACTTAAACTGACTTACATCCTGGCATAAGCTTCTTACCTGACTGAGAACAATTCACAGGCTGTCAGGCCAGGACCACACTATAGTACTGGTCTAAAAGAAGACCCCAATTATAAGACTCTAAACTAGTACTTCTTAAACTATCTGTGGTGAAGGATGAATTATTTCTAATTATTAAATATGATAAAAATCAATGACTCAAAAATATAAAAAGGTCTGGAGTCTTTATTTTTAGATTCAGACAAAATCACCATTACCATAAAACATTTCTGCTTATCTCAAGTTTAGTTTCCATATATATATTTAGTTACTGAGTCTGCAAACCACACTGAGTAGCAATGGTATAGTATCTTAAGGAAGGGTAACCTTAAAGTCAGGATGGAATAGTGGGTTTCAAAATCTTAGTCCTGTAAGCCAGATGTGGTGGCACACACCTATAATTCCAGCACTTGGGAGGCTGAGGCGGGAGGATCGCCAAGAGTTCGAGGCCAGCCTGAGCTTAAAAGTGAGTTCAAGGCTAATCTGAACTACACAGCAAGACACTGTCTCAAAAAAAAAAAAATCTTATTCCTGTAAAAAATTAACAATACAGCCGGGCATGGTGGCGCACACCTGTAATCTCAGCACCCGGGAGGCTGAGGCAGGAGGATTGCTGCAAGTTTGAGGCCAGCCTGGGCTACATAGTGAGTTCAGGGCCAGCCTGAACTACATACAAAGGGAGACCCTGACTCAACCCCCCCCCCAAAAAAAATTTAACAATACTGGCATAATTTACTAAATATTGGCATAATTTACTAATTAACTGATTGAGAAGGGAAAGAAGAAAAGGCTGAATATCAAGAATTCACAAACATAAAGGCCATTATCCCCCTATTTTCAGCAAGAAAGCACTGACTGCTGATATACCTGAGCCCAATCTCTTAGCTATATAGACAAACCAAACCCTGGACAAAAGGAGAAAATAGTACATGGAGGACCCCACTCCCCCTGCCACCAATCTGTCTCACTTAGGACACAAACAGCATTGATACTCTCACTTTCAATTATTTATTAATCACTCTGTACCAAGGTGTGCTGGCACTGGAGATGGACACTCATTTCCTGCCACAGAAGAATTTACAGCTTAGCAGGGGAGCCTTATATGCAAACCCGTAATTGCTACATATAAAAAATGCTAACACAAGTATGTATAAAGTGATCAATGTGCTGAGAGAAAAGAAACAAATGGTTGATTCAGCCTACGGAGTAGTGACATGTAGGACTTGGGTAGAACAGAGAAGAAAGAAATGAGATGACAAAAGAGATGATGTGGAAAGTCTTTAAGTGAGTAGAAGCTCATCAAAAGAAAGGACAAAAGGTATGTTAAAGTTTAGCTGAGTAGGTATGTGGCCATAGCTGAAGGCCTTGTTAGGGGAAATATACTATGGATTGAGAGGAAGCGTTCTTTAAAAAAATGGTAAAATAGTAAAACTGTTAGAATTCAGTGATAAATGAAATTAACTGGCATATTAAGGAAAGTATGTACCATAATTTCAGTTTCCAATTTATGCAGACTGTGGTAAGAGATACAAAATAATATAGGAGGAAGAGCAGGATTTTAAAGTGCTAAGAAAAGAAACAGGAGCTCAATTTAACATACTGAATCTAAGGAGAGTAGACAGACCTTTCCCATAACCCACATTTTGTGGGCCACTGAGCAGAACAAATTAATATCAAATAAAAGTGGCTGCAGTGGGGCCTGTAAATCCTACTAGTAGTAGGGAAGTTTGTCCTAATCAATCATCTGAAGACATGGCACTATGCTACTGAATAAGTGCACGGTGACCAAAGAGCTCCATAAGAACACAGAGTGTCTCTCAGAACCTAAATGCTGTTATATAAACATTCACGTAACATGACAATTTGTAATAGAATGCATGTACATCCTAGGCGATAAAACTCAACCAGGTTTTGATATCTCACCATTTAACTTCTGTGTAAGGAGTATTTTACTACTGGATAGGTAAAAGAAACAACTCTTAATGGGAGGACTCTCTGCATCCCAGAATTCCAGTTTTCAAGCTGCTTTTATTCTTTTTTGCCAAATCACCATTTGCAAAGATCTCTATATTGTACTCAAAGTATCTGAAACTCAGCTGAGGATAAATATATTAAGAAATAGATGGAAATTAAAATTATGAAGGTTATGATATAACGTTACAACAGAGACATTATACAAAAATAGCTAAAGGACAGAAACTTGGAGAAAAACAACATTTCAAGGGTACATACAAAACACAACTGAAAAAATCCTGTTAGAGGTAATAGGCAAGGAGAAGATGAAATCATTACACCATCACCTTAGTTTGTTACTTTCTTAGTTTTGTTATTTTGAAAAGGAGAAAATATTATACATGTATATATTGTAACATATTTTTATCAGTAGTTAACATATCTTTTTTCTAAGAAAACAAGACTAAGCAAAAACTATGATGGAAACAAAACAACAGCAAAAGCCACAGATACAGATATAACCATAATAACAGAATTGGGGCTAAGGAACAATTTTCAAAAACCCTATGTTTTTGCTAAATCACAGTTTCTAAATCATTTCTATTAAAATTAATATACTACTCCCTAAATAAATCTGTGTTTTAGCAACTTCTGTCTCCTGAGGCAATCCAAAAATTATGTTTTAATACCTGGAATATAGAGCTCATTTTAGCTTACAGATATGGTCATATAAAAAAGTTACATAACTCCTAGACTGATATACTCCTTAATAACATAACCCGTACCTTTATGTTGGCTAGAATCTGCATTGAAGTTCATTTGTCCTTCTGGATGATTCTGTCCATTATCATCTGAATGTCTTGCATGAGGATCATTATGAAGAATATTAGGCTGGGTGTCACCTTGTTCTCCCAACAAAATACTAAATAGCTGAGAACAAAAAAAAAATCCTATTGCTGATCCACAGAGGAAGGTTAAAATATTCAGCCAAGATTTAGAGGCCATTTCCTGAAAGTGTATTTCTGTTAAAAAAAAAAAAAAAAAAAAGCAGGATGTTATAAAATTATAAATCAATAAACATAATAAAAGTAAAAAAAGTGTGATAACTTTTAGCTCTCATGGAAAGTTATTTCTTCTATATAGAAGAACATTTCTAATTTCTCCTTATCTATCACTATTTCCTGCTGTAACAGCATATTATATTCAATAAAACAAGTGACTAATTAGCAAAATAATTACTGCTGGAATGGGGGAATGACAGTACTGTATTTGCTTACACACTTATTTTTCCCACCAGTATCCTTTGTGAACCTCAAGCCTCTTTGCCATAATCTTTTTTCCCCCTTGGCTGTCAACTATGAGTACTGAAGTCTACCCTCACTTTTACAGCAATCAACACCTATTTTCCAACCCAGAAGTTACTCAATTTTTTCTGTAAATGACTAGAAATAAAATGCTTCAGGCTTTGAGGACTATAATGTCATCCCTGTTGCATCATGTTCTAAAAAACTTAAAAATGTAAAAGGGATTTAGCTTGTGGAGGGATTGGCCTGCCACAAGTTTTGTAATTAAAGCTTTATTTACGTATATTCATGTCCATTCTTTAATGTATTTATTCTGGCTGCTTTTCACTCCAAATTAGAGTTGAGTTGTTCCAACAGAGGAAAGAGCCTTACCTGACTCTTTTCAGAAAAAGTGCTGGCCTCTGCTATAAAACCCTGGCGGTACCGGATGTAGCCTCCCCTGCTTACCATCCTTCACTGTTCTCTCACTGGACTGCAAGATGCTGAATGGCATCTATATTACCAGGATTAATACCTGTAGTGGGGTGTCTGGAACATAGTGGCTGTTCAAAAGATACCTGTTGAACTGCCCCACAGCCAAACACACAGGCCCTTTTTAGGGGTTTGCTAGTAATTACTATACATTGCAGTTATAAATTCTCTGAGAATAGTCCTTAGAGCACAGCTTCCAACTTCTCAAGATAATTAAAAAAATAAATTTCTTGGCATCTATCATATGCCAGATGCTGTCCATCACACATAATTTCATTTTTCATTCTGACTATGCTCATTTTGCAGATGAGGAAACAAATTTTTGAAAGGTAAGCACAAGGAAGGAAGAGAGAATTCGCACCCAGATCTATTTGCTTAAGAAAAAACCAGTGCTTTCTGTTACACTTCTCAAACCTGTCATCCAATAAGAAGTCAATGGACACATGTAATAAAGTTAGAAGTCTGAGAGATGAAACCAAATACACAAGTCAACAATCACCACTGCAACAACAAAAATAAAACAATTTCACATGACTGTATTTCCAGAATGGCTAAGATCTTTTAGACAAACCATCAAAATACAATAAAATTTTAAAAAACAACAACAAACTAAATGTTAAAAAAAGAAATTATGTTTGAAGACACCAGTAAGATAAGAAAATAGTGAGAATTAGTGGGTCCAAAGTTTGGAAAAAAGAAGAGAGGTGAACTGGGCACTTGTCACAGCTCTACTGTACTGATTCTGACAGAGAAAACAGTTGAGAGGCAATGAAACTAAGCAAAAGTCAGTCTTCCTAGAACAGATCCAAGAAAACACTCCTTCCTTTGTGTTACATAATTTGCTTTTAAAATTAAAAATATTTTGTGATGCTGTTTCATGTTGCTATACTCTTCTCAGAGTATTATCACTCAAGCATATGTACATGCTGGCTTTTCCTTGTTGATTTTACCTGATTCTCTCCCAATTTCAAGGACTTCTACCTTATGATTAAATATCTGTAAACTACTCTTCTTTTCTGATGACAGTATAAAAATCATCTCATGTAGGTGGAATACACCCCTCACCCCAAAGGCCTCTCAGAGTTCTGGCAAAAATCATCATGTCCCCCTCTACAGATTCTTCACCAGAGTGGTGAAGTAGACCAGGCTGGAAGAAGAGATTACTTAACCATGTTGTACATTAAGGAGGTTTCTATATTTATTTGAACTGGGGAGGGGGTTACTTATGACAAGTGCTTTCCAAACCTGGTACTTTCTAAACCTGATGTCTCAGCAGAATTACCTGAGAAGCATTTTAATAATGCAGACTTGTAGACTTGAGAATAGAGAATTCAGATGCAAAAAATTTGTCTGGAAAATAAAACTTGGTAGGGGCCGGGGATTTAGTTCAGTGGTTCTGTCGCCTGCCTTGCAAGCACAGGGTCCCAAGTTCGATTCCCGGTACAAAAAAAAAAAAAAAACAGACTGCCCTAAAAACAAAACTTGGTGTTACGCACTGTAAAGAAAATACTCAATCCAAAGAAATGCATGAAGAAGGAAGAAATCTCCCCAAATCTTACCACCAAGAAATAACCATCATTAACATTTGGTGAATATCATTGCAGACCTATTGCTATGAATAAAGAACATAGAAGAAGTGGTAATTATAGCTAACATTTGAGCCTTGTACTAAGAACTTTACATGGATAAAATAGAGATTATTATTCCCATTTTACAACTCAGACACAGAAAATGGTAAAATTCCCAGTCACACTAGCAATGTGAATCAAGAATTTCTTAAACATTATTAGTTTTTACTAGTCATTTTCTTTCAAAGATTTAACAAACTGGATTTATAAGAAAAAAAAAGGAAATGAATCTAAAGGAGCTATTAAATGTCACTTAGCTATTCAGAATATGACCCCTCCCCCACATCCTCTAAATTATCCCTTTAAAGATTAGGAAAAAACTATGAAAAACAAAGCAGCTATAGGCCCTTTATTTAGCTACACATTTCAATTTTAGGTAGTAACTCTTTTGGTTTTTGTGAGAAATGTAGAGATCTGCATACACACATATCTCTCAATTTTTGTGAACTATTTTTACTTGCTAAAATTTATTATGAATTGTAACTTCATGACTGCTTAATCTTGGATTAAGCAAAACTGGATTCCATACTCTACGTAGCTCCTCTAAACTTTAGTTCTTCATTGATGCCATATATTTTTGGACTGGATATCAGCAAGTAGTTCTCATGTCAGCGCTGAGTAAAATCTTGCAAGCTGGAAAATGTCTGGTATTGCGTTAATATATGAAGCACAACCTGTCCAAATACAAACATTCTCCTTAGAACTTTGTACATGGTATTTCATGGTCTTCTTACACAGATGGCTGAGAAGTTTGAGAACTGATCCTTTACACTTGAAAATACAGGCATATCTTATTTCACTGTCCTTGGTTCTACTGTGCTTTAGAGATATTTTCACAAATTAAAAATATGTGACAATCCCTCATTGAGCAAGTCTATTTTCCAACAGCAAGTGTTCACTTTTCATCTCTGTGTCACAATTTGGTGATTCTTCCAATATTTCAAACTTCTGTTTTGTCTATAATCTTTGATGTCACTATTGTAATTGTTTTGGGGCACCATGAACCACACCTGTTTAAGACTTTGAACGTAATAACGGTTATGTGTGTTCTAACTACTCTGGCCTGTTCCTCATTTCTCTCCCTTTTAAGCCTCCTTACTCCCTTGAACACAAAAGTATTAATATTACATCAATTAATAATCCTATAATGGCCTCTAAGTGTTCAAGTGAAAAGAACAGCTACACATTTTTCATTTTAAGTCAAAGATAGAAATAATTACATTTTGGTGACAAAGGCACATAAAAAGACAATAAAGGTCAAAAGTTAGGCCTCTGGGCCAGGGATTTAGCTCAGTGGTTCCACCACCTGCCTTGCAAGTGCAAGGTCCGTAGTTCGATCCCCAGTACCAAAAAGCTAGGCCTCTTGCACCAAAGAGCCAAGTAGTAAAAACAAAGGAAAACTTTTTAATGGAAATTAAAAGTACAACTCCAGTGTACACAAGAATAAGACGGTGAAACAGTCAATGTTGATGTGGCAAGTTTTAGTGGTCTGATGGAAGATCTAACATAATATATCCTTCACGCTTATTCTAATCCAGAGGTAAGAAAGCTGGAAAAGGCAAGCCCGAAGCTAGCAGAGGTAGGTCAGTGAGGTTTATGGAAAGAGAAGTGCAAGGCAAAGCAGAAAATGCTAATGTAGAAACTATAGCAAATTAAAGATCCAGCTGTGGTAATGGATGAAGATGGCTACACTAAACGGAATTTCAATGTAGAGGAAATGGACTTTCATAGCTAAAGAGAAGTCACTATCTTGCTTCAAAGGAATGACTCTCTTGTTAGAAGCTAAAACAGCTGGTGGTTTTAAGCTGAAGCTAGGGACAGAGATGTAGCTCAGTGGCACTGTACCTGCCTGGCAAGTGCAAGCAAGGTCCTGAGTTTGATCCCAGGTACCGGGGGAAAAAAAGAAAGCTGAAGTTAATGGTCATTTATCACTCCAAAAGGTCCTAAGGTCCTTAAGAATTATACTAAATCTACTCTGCCAATGCTTTCTAAATGGAACAACAAATCCAACAGACAGCACATCTACTTACAGCATGGTATGTTGCAAAAAGTGTGCTATTAAGACCTACTGCTCAGAAAGAAAAAAATCAAAATTTTACTGCTCACTTACAATGCATCCAGTTACCCAAGACCTCTGACAGGGATATTATTTGAAAGTTCTAAATCATTTAAAATATATAGCATTAGGTTATATTATGAGAAAAGGTAAAAGAAGGTGCCCTTCCCTATTCTCATGCAATTTAGTCTTAAAAGTCAAGGAATTAATTAAGACTAAATAAAGGGGGACATATACCATGTTTATGAGTCAAAAGTACATGGTAGAAATGTCAATTCCTCACAAATTGATATTTAGGCTTTAATGCAATTTTTATCAAAGTTTCAACAAGTAGACAATATTATTTCACAATTCTTCAGGTGAAAGAACTAGAATAGTTAAAATTTTGAAAATATGAAAAAGGCAGGAAGACTGATTTTCTTGAGTTCAGGGTATCATATAGAGTAATGAAGACTATAGCGTACTGGTACAAAGATAGAGACAGGAATCAATGGAAAAGAACAGAGCATCTAGAAACAGACTTGTGTATAGATGCTCAAACTGATTTGTGACAAAGATACAGAAACAAATGAAAGATATCCTTACAATAAATGGTGCTGAACGTTCTTCGGCAAAAGGATGGCATGTTCAAGCCAAGACTGAGGGTCTTGGTGAGACCCTGTGCCAAAATTTTAAAAAAGAGCTGAAGACATAGCTCAGCACAAAGGCTCCAAGTTCAATTAACAGTGCCAAAAAATGAAACAAGCAAAAAGGCCCACATTCCTCAATGTAAGTCTCACATCTTCATAAAAATTAACTCAAAATGGACCAGTCTTAAATGCTAAAATATGCAAGGTCAAAACCCTTAGAAAAAGACTTTGTGTTTTAGAACTAGGAAAGACTTCATAAACGTAACACCAAAAAGCATAATTCATAAAAGAAAAAAACTGAAACTTGACTTTATCAAAATTAAATCTCTCTCTGTGAAAGACTGAGGATGAGCAGACAAATGACAGACTGGAACATCTGCAAACCACACATCTGGGGAAAAAACCCAACTAGCTTCTAGAATATATAAATAATTCTCAAAGATAAAATTCAATTAGAAAAAGTGCAGAAGATACTTCACCAAACACACATTTCACCAAAGATGTAAAGTCAGACTTTGGATTTAGGCTTTCTTAGTTTATTAGCTATAGATTATATTAGATATCCACCAGAATCATTCCACATCTAACTCCATTATTTTCTCAAGAATTTCTTTTTCTTGGACCGGGGATTTAGCTCAGTGGTTTTGCCACCTGCTGCGCAATCTCAAGGACCCGAGTTCGATCACCGGTACCAAACAAAAAAAAGAATTTCTTTTTCTTGTACTTTTCCTCCTCTTTCCTCAGAGCTGCTTTATGAACATTCTTTAAATTATCCAAGCAATTTCTTACAAAATAGCTTGCTACTCTGCCTGCACTAATCTAAATTTCTGGCAAGGAACTGGCATAGACCTTCTCCCACTTGGGATTTTTGCCTTTCAAAATTGTTAAGATCTTACAGTACACTTCAACTTGCTTGAAATTTGTGTTTTATGAGCTGCATCTCATATCACCCCAATTACACTTTTTGTTGCTTAATCTGTTCTCTTTCTCTCAAGGGTCAACAGAAGTATTCCCTGGAAAAACTTGTAGGGAAATAAGACAGGGACAGGAACAAAGCAAAGAAAGCAAGGAAGTATCCATGGAGAGCAATTTTAGCCCAATCCTTCAATACAGCTCTGAAGAAAATGCAGGTCACATCTATTTACTCATGCCATCAGTCACTGGTTAAGATCTGTCCTTACGAAGCAAATTTCCAAGGCATTTCCACAGTGTGTACGCTGCCAAAGTGGACTCTGGCATTATAAGCGGGGCCGTCCCACAAAGAAGTACAGAAGCTGGAAATGAACTACAGAAGTTGGGAATGAACACACATCAGAAGTCTAACATCAAGAAGGAAACAACAGGCCAATACACAAAGCACTGGTATCATCAGCAACAGTGGTTTTCAGATAGGGAAAGTTAAAAACTCTTCAGTTTGGATTCTCACTGTGGAACTCGCACAAGCTTGAGCAATAACTCACTCCAGGTGGATCATGCTACAGATGATTAGCCCCAAAGATGTGTACAGAGATTTCAATAAATTTTTTAGTATCTACTCTGCTATAAATAGCGAGTTAAGAATTCCAAGGCATTTTAAGGAATACCAACATAGTTAAAGCAACTTGGAAGAGCTTATGTAGTGATTTAAAAAAAACCTACCATTAATATCCTGAAAGATAGTGCTCACTTTGGCAGCACATACACTAATACCTTGAAAGATAAAAAGATGCCATACCCTCATATTCATGAAGACACTAATTTTTTAGAAAATTAAAGAAAAACCCCTACAAATTATAAACACCTCAACAGAAGAACTGTAGTTTAGAAAAAGTTAAGGAAATCTGCTGAAAATGAGCAAAGCAAAGACAAGGTGATGAAAAATAAAGTGTTCATGATAACCAAAAATCAGTTTTATATGTTCAGATAAATCCAAAGGGAGGAAATAACAAATTATTTCAAAGATGTTTCCACACTGAGGCGATCCAGATGCCCAGCATAGTAAGTAAAAACAGCCCCATAAAGTTACATTATCATAAAATTTTGGACTACTTATGTCAAAGAAACCATTCTGCTAGATTTTAGAAACTGGAACAAAAGGTCATGGACAAGAGTTAAGAATAAAATGCTTCTGGACTTTTATACTTCAAAACTGTAAAGTTAAAAATCAAAATTCTAAGGAAAATAATTTCCAATGTTAAATTCTGTACCCAGCCAAACTGTCCAACAAATGTGAGGGAAGAATACAGAAATTTTAAACATAATAGATTTTGGTTATATTAGTTTTTGATGTTAATACTTCTACTTTAAAACATAAGACACAGCTATAGAGATGCTGACCAAGTTGTTGGAGATACAGGTTTAGAGATGGGGAAAAGTTACAGCATTAGTCATCTGTATATTTGAACTGCAAAACTAAAAAGTCAAACCGAACCTATAATCTACCAAATAAAAATATGTAACTAATTATTCATTGAAAAGGATATTCTTCTAAGTGTTTTAAATTTATGTCATCTTTCCACAATCACACATAAGCTAAAACAGGTGTATAAATTCCCAGTAATTTATAGCTTGCTGAAGTGGCTTGCTACTATAAAAACCTCAAGACAAATTAAAATTCTTTTTTAGAGTACTCCTTTCTTTGTGTTCAAATGTAGGTGCCTCCACTTTTAGATTACTCTTAATAACCCACTAAGCAGAATATTACACAACTGCTAAAAAATCTCCTAAAGATTATATTTCAATATAAAAACATGGTTAGAATGTAAGCAAATAAAGAAAAAGAAGATGCAAAATTGTACACACAGTTGTTTTTCCAACCATGTATTTAAGAAAAAGCTATCCCAAAAAAACAACTAGGAAAAAGAAATGTAAAAATTTCTAATTTCAGCGGTAGGATTATTTTCCCTATTTTTCTAAATTTGAGTGTAGTGAGTATACACAGTTTGAAGAACTCAAAAATTAATTTTGATTTTAAACTCTCAATTTTGAGGATCTCAAATAGCTCCTGTTAATGTGAATTACATCTACTGATTAGATTTGTATTAGAAATTAAAACAGAAAAAACTCTGAGGCTTTATTTTTTGAAGCAGGTTTATATTTACAACAAAATTAAGAAGGTAGAGATACACCCTTTCTTTCCACAAATGTATAGCCTCCTTTATTATCAGCATCCCTCATCAGAGGATACATCTGTTAATAACTGATGAACCTACATTATTACCATAGCTTACATTAGGGCTCACTCTTGGTGGTGTACGTTCTGAGTTTATATGGCATATTGACACTAGATTGCAATAGCAGTATTTTCACTGCCCTAAAAAGCCTGTGTTTAAACTACAGCTGCTCCTCAACTTACGATAGGGTTATAGTCAGATGAACTCCTTGTTTGGTTTTTTGAGGCAAGGCCTTAGTATGTAGTTCAGGCTTACCTTGAAGTCACTGTATAGCCCAGGCTGGCTTCAAATTCACAGTGCTCCTCCTGCCTCAGCCTCCTGAGTGCTGAGATTACAGCATGTGCCACCACCACGTCTGGTTCAGATGAACCCCCTGTAAGGTGAAAATACTGACCCTGAAAATTCATTTAACATACCTAACCTACCAAATAACAGAGCTTAGCAAAACAACACACTATACACCGTTGGCTGTTTACCCTGGAGAGCTGCTACGGTCTAACCTTGAAAGTATCCTGCCGACTTATCACTAGCCCGTGATATAGTTCAGATCTAAAATAGCCCCAAAAGTCTTGTGTTCAGAGGTGAGACTTTTGGAAGGTGACTAGATCACGGAGATGCTCCACTGGTCTGTGTTTGGTCCACTGATGAGTTCATAGCTGTGCTGTTCAGATTTGGGGCCTGGTCAAAAAAGGAAAGTTCCTGGGGCTCTGACCTGGAAGGGTGTATTCTTGTCCCCCAGCTCCACCCCTCCCTTTCTGCTTCCTGGCTGCCATGGAGTAAGTAGTTGTTCTCTTCTAGGCTCTTCTGTCATGACATTTCTACCTTGGAGCCAGACAACCATGGACTAAAACTTCCAAAACCATGAGCCAAAATAAACCTTTCTGCATTTAAGTTCTAAGTGCTGGGTATTGTGTCTCGGCAACAAGGAAGCTGACTCATAAACCCAAGAAAAGGTCAAAATTCAAAATTTTAATAATTTGTATTGGGTGCATACTGCTTTCCCACGATGGTAAAGAAAAAAATCAAACAGAATAATTCTAAGTTGGGGACCATCTCTATTCATAATAGACGAGAAACCCACTATCTGTTAATACAAATAACATTTTATGAAAAATATATTTGAGGGAGAGGGAAAGGGTATAATTCATAATAACTAAATCTTGGAAACAGCCTATGAGTCCATCAACAGATGAATGAATAAAGAAAATGTGATATTTATATACAATGGAGTACTACTCTGCAATAAAGAATAATTTTGAGTCATCTGTAGGAATATGGATGCACTTTGAGACCAAAGTGTTAAGTAAAATAAATGAGACACACATGTTTAAATACTGCATGGTTTCTCTTATACGACATAACCTCCAGAGCAAAATAAAAGATACAAGATAGGAAACAGGAAGATAGATCTTTTGCAAATGGGAAGGGGACCAAGAGATGAATGAAGCGAGGGGAGGGGGAAGTAGGTGAGGGAAAGGAGAAGTAAACAAAATTAAGAGGTAAAAAGAATTCTTTACCTCTTTATAACCATCTATATTCTATAAATATATTGACTTTCCTTAGTTCAGGGTGTCTTTCATCTGGTCAATATATATAATATATATATATATATACTTTTTACCTCTTAAATTTAAAAAAAATTCATATTATTTTTTCAGGAAAAAAAAACTTTTAAAAAAGCAGAGAAGCAAGACTTTTTAGTTCAAGGCTTCTTTCATTTGGTTAAGATTCAGTTATTTTTTACATTATCTATAGGTATAACTAGATTTGGAACTAATCTGAGTGTTGGCTACTAAGAAATATTTGCCAAATGTGATATTTTCTACCCTCATCCATTTTGTTTTGTTTCATTTTGTTTTCTGAGACAAGGGTCTTGCTATGTAGTTCAGGCTAGCTTTGAATTCACTACATAGCTCAGGCTGGCTTTGAACTCCTCCTGCCCCGTGCTGGGATTACAGGCGGTGCTACCACACCCAGCCCTTTCTTCAGCCTGTTACAATAAATCTATACAACATGCCAGTAACTCTGGGTATTACAGACACCACAGAGAATGCAAAAAAATCTGTGGATTTATGGAATATTAATAAGACATTCTTATGTTTTGATCTTCTGATGTAGAACTGGTAGTAACATTTAAAAATATACAATCAGTGATTCATATTTATACAATTTGATTTTAAATTTGACTATGTAATCTTTGGAAAAGTTAAACACCTTTCCATCTGTTAAACAGATTTTCAACTTACAAAGGAGTTGCATTCCAATAAATCCATTGTAAAGACACCATAAGCCAAAAATGCATTCAATATCTTGATAAACTCAATGTAGAAATAAAAAATGTAAATTGAACCATTTAAAATCCTGATTTCCTTGACTTACAATAGGGTTATGCCCTGATAAGCCACTGTAAATTTGAAAAGTTGGAACCGTCATTACCGTAATAAAGTTACAGTTTTCCTCCTGTTTATAGAGTATAAACTGCCTACAGGCAAAATATAGTATTTTGCCTCCGAGTTGTAGACTACGATGCTTTTCATAAGACAGCAGTACAGTCAACACTAGCTCGCTTGATGTGGAAGTTCAAAGCACCACATTTCATTCATATTCTTCCCATTGTCAAATCTGACCATAACTGTCTACCTTCTTACTTTAACCACTCTGTGACAATACTTTTCTCCTTCAGTTATTGATCATTCTTCTCTGAACCAATTACTTCATAGAGGCTTTAAATAACAGACTTGCAAAAAGTTGTAATACAGTAGTCACCCCTTATATACAGGGAATAAACTCAGACACTAAATAGATGTCCAAAATAGTGAACAAGAGTGAACACTATGTATACTGTTTCTGATAAATCTGCAAATTATACACAGTGAGAGATTAGCAACAATAAAATAGAAAAATGAAACAAGATACTATAATTAAAGTTATTAGAATATGATCTCTGTATTTCTCAAATTGTACTACAGATCTTAGCAACCTCGGCATATGGTTTCTTTTCCTTATGAAGTTGAGAACTTTCACCTTCTCATCAATAGGAAGGACTTTACAGCCTCTCGTTGCCACAAATTGCCAACATTACCACTTTTGCACTTTGGGACCACTATTAAGTAAAATAAAGGTTATCTGAATACAAGTACTGTAATTCTGTGACAGAGCTCGTAACCTCGACAGCTACTTAGTGATGAATAGGTAAGCAGCATATATACTATGAATACCCTGGATGATTCAGGTTCCAGGTAGGAAGAAGAAAGATCAAGACTATATAAGATTTCTCTACACTAGTCACAACCGTGCACAATTTAAAATTTATAAACTGTTCATTTCTGGAATTTTCCATTTATTTTCGGACCACAGATATTGCCAGTAACTGAAACCTGAAATTATGAAAGAATAAGGAAGATAAGTACTTTCCAATGCAACACTATCAAGCCTAACTGCTTAATTTGGTATATAAGATCTAACTACTTTAGCTTCCTGCCCTCTTATTTTTTTGATAATGCTTATCTCTAAAGCTTACAACCATTCTCTAAGTTTGTCATTGACTTTTACGATTGATTCTGACCATTCTATTCTTTCTGCCCAGAGCATCTCACCCCATTCTGCCTTCTAGATAGAGGTATAATTAGCTTCTAAGGTTATCTTTGTTTCAGTACTCTCTATGACCCCTTTCCTCAACACTAAGAGCAAACTATTCTCCCTTCAAGTATTTCTTTGTTCCTTTATTTATACCTCTACCACATTCTCATCATGCTGCATTAGGGTAAGGATATGGTATCTCTCTACCATTAGAAGAGCTGGCTATGAACTCACTTATCTCCATCTCTCCAACTCTAACACACATTATAGCTTGTAAAAGATATCCAAGTTGGAGGAGAAAGGTACAGTTGAAATGATTTTTCCCAACAGCTATCTGAGTTGCCTGATTTACTAAATAAAACTGTTTTTACTGTATTTCAAATCATGTCTAACATCTACATCAACAGTTATTTCAAAGCTTTGCAAGTCTCTCAACAAAAAGAAATGAAAAATAAATGAGTTATTACTGAATAAATTATATTTCCACAGAATCATTAAGAATCTGCCTAACCATGAAATCATACAAGGCCCATCATTTGATGCTTTTAAGTACTATTCTATAGCACAAGGTCATTAATTAGCCATATAATATATTTCTTTTAATGTGTTTGACTTATGAACTATCAAAAGTACACACTAATTCAAAGACAGAGGCTACAAATATTAAATTAGTGACATCTACAGAAAAAAATTAATGCAAACTCTTACTTAATGATCCTAAAATACTATATGAGCACTAAAGTTATACAACTCAAGCACTAGAAATGATCTTGGAATTTCATAAATCCTGACAAAGTACCTCAGGATAAGAAATAATCCTTCCAAAAGTTGCATATAATGTCATACTAAGAAGTCAAGTTGTATAAATCTAAGACTGACATTGTATTTTTAAAAAATTCCTAAATTTAAGTTCAGATGATCAAGTCAGAATTCTTTCATTCCTTTTTTGTCAGTACACAAGTATCTTTTACATCCTCAATGATTCCTATAATACCCAAAGTTAGAAGTTATGATGTTTATCACAATGAAACTGTCCTAGGAACAAGTAATATTCTTTCTCCATGAATCCCACATCTGCCCTGTTCCCAACAGTACACTGAGACTCCAACCACAAGGTAGTAGCTTATTCTTGAAAGGTTATCATTTGGTCCCTATGCATCATGACCACTTTTGTCCCTATTTCTGACTTCATAAGAACAAAGTATGAATTTCTTATCCATTTTGGTACTGTTTTCCAATTGTGTCTATCTTTGAACCTACAAAAACTACCATATCTAAAAATACTTTCTTTCCCTTCTACACACAATATCTACCAATTGTGAAACTAAAATTATACAGCCTGAGTCAATATTACCAGTTTTTGATGTAGTAGCGTCCTTAGAACTTTCCTACTAAATTAAATATAAGACAAAGATACAGGTTATCACTACCATTAAATAGTACACTGAAAGCACTAGCCAGTGCAACTGAAGAAAATAAGAGATGTAAGTATTTAAGAACAGTGTCATCATTAACTATTTATAATTGGACCATCTTTTGAGAAAAATTGAAACACTATATAAAAATAGAAAATAATGTAAGGCAGCTACTTGTGAAATTATTATTAATATGAGATGATAAGCAACCATAATGGAAAATCTTATTGCAACAGCAAGCAAAAAAACTACGTACAAAGAATGAACGTAACTAAAAATGTACAAAAACCATAATTCCACTGAAGGATCTATAATAAAACTTGAGTAAATGGAAAGACGACAAATACAGTGGTTCCTTCATTCGCAAACATGATGCATTCCTCTATTCTGGGGAAGACAGCTGTATTCGAGTTCACCACCCAATGCAGAATTCAGGAATGGAAGTAAAATTTTGCCTAACACTGTGAACCGAATTGTTCACAAACAGAAGCATTCGTGAACCAAGGCATCATTGTGCTGTATATATCTTGAAATATAAAGAATAGCTTAGAGCAGTGATAGGAAACCTTTTAGAGCTTCCGATGCTAACAAACAGCCAGCTGCAGCACAAGTGCCGTAAGTTTTCCTCCACTGGCTTAGAGGATTCTGGGGAAATACAGTAGGAAATAGGAGGAATCAGTGTCCCCACCCAGCCAATTACACTGGCAAAATCTGATGTAACTGTTTTGAAATTCTGAAAAACTATTAAATGCTTAAAACATCCCAGGAAAGGCTTGGACAGTAAGGTCAGTTGTAGATGATTTCAGTTACTTTCAGCTCTTAGCTCAGGAGGAACTATCCATCTCTCACCTAACACAGTTCCTTTGGTACACAGTGTATATTTGTGAAGCAGCTTGAGTGATGCTTGTGCTGCAAGGGTGAGCAATAAAAAAAGGGTCCTCTAAATATCAGCAACAAGTTGTTTTGTTAACTATTGCTTCTGATGACAGAGATGAGACAGCCACTGTTGATGCACCGCCACTGCTTCAAATTCCCCCCTCTGACAGAGGTGATTCCAGGGGGTTTGTTTAAAGGGATAATATCTTCCCAACCCTCTTTTCTCTTTATTTTTCTCTTTCCTCATTTTTAGAAGCCAGACTTTAAGAAGCAGGGCACTGAGTAAAATCTGCCTCAAAATAAAAAATAAAAAGTGTCTGGGATATACCTTAATATAAAACCTATATCTGGGTTCAATTACTAGTACCATGGTGTGTGTGTGTGGGGGGGGTCCATACACATGAGAAATTAGAAAGTCATTATGGCTGAGTAAAGGCAAAAACTCAGATTTACCCTTGATAAAAACTACAACTATCAAAATCAAGCAAAGACAAAACAAAAGAGCAAAGGTTAGGGAAGGGAAGAATCTGAGTCCCAGCGTCATCACATAGTTAAATTCAAACATCTGCTTTTTAACAAATAACTAACTACAAGGCATTTGAAGAAATAAAAGTATCATTCATTCAAAGAAAGAAAATAATTTGTTCCTAAGATAGGTCTGATTGGCAAATCTAACAGACAGAGACTTTGATAAAACAGAAACCGCCCCCCAAAAATTATTCTGGAGCAGAAAAGAACAGGAACAGAAATTTAAAATTGGCTGAAGAGACTCAAAAGGCAAATCTTAGAAGAATACTTGCAATCTCGATGATAGAACAAGTGAAATTATTGAGTCTGAAGAACAAAAAGAAAATGGGGAAGAAATAAAATAGAACCTAGCAAATAGCAAATAGAATGCTAATCAATGCTAATCATCAAAAAAGATCATACATCATGACCAAGTAGGTTTCATCCCAGAGATGCATGGATGGTTCAACACATAGAAGTCAATAAATGTAATACATAAGCACAACCAAGGTCAAAAACCACATGATCATATCAACAGATGCAGAAAAGTCTTTTGACAAAATTCAACACTCCTACATGATGAAGACATGATGAAAACAAGCAGAGAAAGACCATACCTAAATTTGATAAAATCAATTTATGACAAACCAACACCCAGCACCATATTAAAGAAAAGATAAAGCATTCCCCCTAAAATCAGGAACAAGACAAAGATGCTCACTATCACCACTTCTACTGAACAGAGTGCTTGAAAATTAGCCAAACCAGGTAACAGAAAAGAAAGAAAGAAAAGGGATATATATTGGAACAGAAGAACTCAACTTACCATTATTTTGCAGATGATACTCTATATAGAAGATCCAAAGAACTCCACCAAAAAATTTAGAATAACCAACTTCAGCAACATAGTAGGATACAAGAGCAACACACAAAAATCATTAGCATTTGTGTACACCAATAATGAACTTGATGAAAAGGAAATTATGAAAACAGTACCAAGAAAAAATACCCAGGAATTAACCTAACCAAGGAAGTGAAAGACCTCTACAAAGAAAATTACATTACTCTGAAAAAGGAGATTGAAGAGGACATCATAAAATGGAAAGATGTTCCCTGCTCCTGGATAGGAAGAATAAATATTGTCAAATGGCCATACTCCCAAAACTGTTATCCAGATTCAATTCAGTCCCAATCAAAAAACCAACAGCATGCTTTATAAATCTTGAGAAAACAACCCTATTAAAATTCACATGGAACCAGAAAAGACCCAAAATAGCAAAAGCAATTTTAGGCAACCAAGAGCAAAACAGAAGGCCTTACAATACCTGACTTCAAAGCAACAGTGGCTTTGGTACTGGAACAAAAACACATACTGTACATGGATCAGTGGAATAGAATAAAGAAACATCCCCAGATACATTCAACTATTTGATCTCTGACAAAGGGGCCAAAACATACATTGGAGGAAAGACAGCCTATTCAACAAGTGGTTCTGGGAAAACTGGATATCAGTTGAAACTGGGTGCTTATCTTTCACTATGTATTAAATCAAAATAAAAATGGATCAAAAATCTAAACATTAAAATAAAGATTGGAAGATGAAATAGGTAAAATACTTGAAGACATAGGTGTAGGAAAGGATTTTCTAAACAGAACAAGAAATAAGAATCAACAAAGGCAATTAATGTCAGACTAAAAAGCTTCTATAAGGAAAAGAATCAATTAGTAGAATGAAGAAACAACCTACAGAATGGGAAAAAATTTTTTGCCAGCTACTTCTTAGAGCACTAATATCTAGAATACTGTACATAAAGAACTCAAAAAAATTAGATCACCTAAAATTAAAGATACAGTCAAGTAATGGGCAAGAGAAATGAACATACACTTCAAGAGGAAGTACAAATGACCAACGGATACATGAAAAAATGTTCAACATTTCTGGCCATTAGAGAGATGCAAATTAAAACACTGTGAAGATTCTACCTTACTCCAGAAAGAATGGCAATCATCAAGAAATCAAAAAATCACGGGTCAGGGATTTAGCTCAGTGGTTTCGCCGCCTGCTGCGCAAGCGCAAGGACCCGAGTTCAATCCCCGGTACCAAAAACAAAAACAACAACAAAAAATTTTTTAAAAATCACAAATGCTGGTGAGGCTGTGGTGAAAAAGGAACCTTCTCACATTGCTGGTGGGAATGTAAACCAGAGCAACCATTATGGAAATCAACATGTTCTTCTCGAAGAACTAAAATTAGAAATTCCATATGACCCAGCTATCCCCCCTTCTAGGTATTTTTCCCAGAGAGATCAAGATATAATACAGTGATACATGCATACTAATGTTCATAGTACAATTCACAGTAGTTAAATCCTGGGAATAGCCTGTACATCCATCAACAGACAACTAGATAAAGAAAAATGTGGTGTCTATAAATAATGGAATACTATTTGGCTATAAAGATGGATAAATTTGAGACATCTGTAGGAAAACAAGATGCACACAGAATATTGTTGGGTCAAATAAACCAGAAACACAAACTTGAAAACCATATGGTATCTGTCATCTGAGTAAGGCAAAGTACAAACTAAGATCAAAATAAAGGAAGGACAGAAGGAGACAAAGGGATTGATCTCTTGCAGATGGGAAGGGGTCCACAGGATCAAGCGCAAGGGGTGAGGGAGAGGGGATGGGGAAATAATGTACAGCAAAGATAAGCCACATACGAAGTCCTAATTACCTCAATAAATGTGGACATCATATGCCATAAACATGAACTAAGATTAATATGAACAAGAATGAAAAGGGGGAAAGGGGAATTAGGAAGAAGGAGGAGGGAAAGAGATTAAAAAAGAAAGCTGAATATGTACATGTATCAATTCAAGATGACTGTAAAATGCATGTACTGAAAACATGTACTAATTTTTAAAAATTCAACTGATAATTCTGTATCTGGCAAAACTGTCCTTTAAAAGTGAAGAGGAAATTAAGGTATTCTCAGGTAAGAAGAAAAAACAAAACAAAACCTAAAACCTATTGGAAGAACTAAACTCAAAGCTAGGAGAAGTACAGAATACATAATACAGATTAGAGCAAAGATAAAACAAATAGAAAAAATAGAGAAAAACAATGAAATTGAAAGTTGGTTCTTCAAGAAGATCAACAGAATTGACAAATCTTTACATAGATTGACTAAGAAATAAAGAGCAGACTCAAACACTAAAATCATCAATGAAAATGGAGACACTGTCAATTCTACAGAGATGCATAGGATCAAAAACACTATGAACAATTCATGCCAACAACTGCATGACCTAGAGGAAAACTGCTGGAAACACGAAAGGTACCCTAACTGAACCACACATACACACATGAAAACAAAATAAAATAAAACAAAAACTGAAGAGCCCTATTATAGTAAGACTGAATCAGTAATCAAAAAGAGATTGCATCAGTAATAAAATCTCCCATTGAAGAATAGCCCTGGGCCACCTGATGGCTTCAAAGTTAAATTCTATCAAACATTTAAGTAGTTGAAACCAAGCCTTATCAATCTCTTCCAAAAAACAGAAGCAGAAGGAATACTTTATTCATTGAGGCCCACATTATGTTGATAGCAAAGGCAGAAAAAGACACCAGAAGAAAACTACAGACCAGTATCCACTATGAACCATGATACAAAAAACTGAATGAAATACTAGCAAATTGAATTCAGCAGCACATTAAATGATCAAATACCATGACCAAGTGGAATTTATTCCTGAAATGCAAGGCTGATTCAACATATGAAATTCAGTTCAGGTAATATACCACATTAACATAATGGACAGGGGGCAGAGGAGGGGGCTCAATCTTCTCAAGTCAGAAAAAAAGAATGTGACAGAGGCTGGGCATAATAGTGCACCGGTATAGTCCCAGTACTCAGATGGTTGAGGTAGAAAAACTGAGGCAAGCCTGGAGTTCCATATCAGCCTGAACTTTATAGTAAGAACCTTTCTCAACAGACAAAATTTAATACTTTTCATGATATACTCAACAAACCAACAACAGAAAGAAACTTCCTCAACATAATAAAAGACATAAATGAGTACACCACAACAATCATTATGCAGGGCGGCAAAAGGCTGGAAGAGTTTCCTCCAGTATCAGGATAGAGGCAAAGATGCCTGCTTTTATCACTTCCATTCAATGCAGCACTAGAAGTTCCAGCCAGAGGAAGGAGAAAAGAAAAAAGAAAAAGAAAATGTATCCAAATTGGAAAGAAAGAAGTAAAATTATCTCCACATTTGATATGATCTTTTATGTAGAAAGTAGTAAAGATTATACACACCCACAACACAAACAGACACCCCAGATGGAACTAATAAATGAATTCTGTAAAGGAAAAAGGAACAATCTGAAAAGCAAATGAACAACTCCATTTACAACAGCATCAAAAAGCCTAGGAATTAATTTAACCAAGAAGGTGAAAGAGTTGTATGAGAACTAAAAACACTGCTGAAATTAAGACAAAAATAAGTAGAAAGATATTCCATGCTCATAGACTGCAAGACGTGGTACAGTTAAGATATCAATACTACCCAAAGTGAACTACAGATTCAATGCAATACCTAGGACAACCCCAACAATGTTTTGTACAGAAAGAGAAAAATCCTTTCTAAAATTTGTATGGGATCGTAGGAGATCCCAAATAGGCAAAACAATCCTGAAAAAGAAAGAAGGCTGGAAGACTTGCTGATTAAAAAAAAACTTCCTGATTTAAAAAAACTTAACTACAAAGCTATTATTAGTAATCACAGCAATGTGGTACTGCCATATGCAAATCAGGGGAATATAGTCTAGAAAACAATCCTCACTTTTGTTCAAATGAGTTTTGCCAAAGGAATCAAGACCATTTAATGGGCAAAAGACAGTCATTCATTCATTCATTTATTTATTGGTACCGGGGATCGAACTTGGGACCTTGCACTTGCGAGGCAGGCAGCAGAACCACTGAGCTAAATCTCTGGCCCAAGACAGTCTTTTTTAAAAAAAGGGGTATGAGAAAATTGGATATTCACATGCAAAAGAATAAATTTGGTCTCTTACATAAGAGAGTATCCAAAAATTAACTGGAAATGGATTAAAGATCAAAAAATAGGTCCTAAAATTATAAAATCCTTAGGAAAAAAACGTAGCAAAAGTTTTTAAGACTTTCAATTTGGCAATGATTTCCTGGATATGACCACAAAGGCAGTTAACAGCAGCAACAACAGCAATAACAACGAAAAATCAGCATACTGGAATTTATTAAAAAGTTTTTAAATTTGTGCATTAAAAGACACTATCAACATAGTAAAAGGCAGAACCACAGTATCTTAGTTACTTTTCTTATTGCTGACACAAAATTCCTGACATCCAAAGATAAAGGAGGAAAAGTTTATTGTAGCTCAGAGTTTATAGAAGTTTCAGTTCATAGCTGGCTGCAAGGCAGTGTGGCATAGCAGAGGGGCACCACAGAGGAGAAACAGTTTATGGTGGGCAGAAGGCAGATGAGTGAAGTGGCAAAGCAGCAAGTGACAAGCAGTGACATGCCTTCTGTCCCTTATACTCTATCCAGGCTATCCACCCTTAGGAGAAGTAGCACTCACACCCAGGGTGAGGCACCCTTAATCCTCGCACTGTACCACGAATCGATCCCAGCATAATCCACCCACCTCTGAAAAGCCCCACCTATAACTGCATGAAGGTTTTTTTTTGGGGGGGGGGGCATTAGATATAAGCTGTAACACAGAGAACAGGCAAATATAACTATGAATCAGACAAACAATAAAGGATTAATATTCAAAATATACAGAGAACTAAAATTCAACAAAAATCAACCCAATTCAATGGACAAAAGATTTGAATAGGTATTTCTTGCATGCAGATAAACAAATGACCAATAACACACATGAAAATATTCTTAACATAACTAATCATTAATCAGATACAAATCAAGGATATGTCACTCCATACCCATTAGGATAGCTACCATTAATGTTCAAGAAACAAGTTTTTCCAAGTATATGGAGAAACTGAACACTTGTGCTTTATTGGTAAGAATGTATAGCTGCTGTGGAAAACAGTATGGCTGCTCCTGAAAAATTAAAGACAATTACTGTATGATTCACCAATTCTATTTCTGATATAAGTCCTAATTACTTGAAAGCAGGGTCTCAAAGAGGTATCTGTACATCCATGTGCACAGCAGTAGTATCAAAAAATAAGTGGAAGCAAAATACCCATATACTAACAGATGAACAAATTAGCAAAATGTGGTATCTACCCACAGAAAAATATTAGTCAGTTTTAAAAGGAAAGGGAATTCTAACATTTGTTACAAAATGCATGAGCCTGGAGAACATAATGCTAAGTGAAATAAGCCAATCATAAAAAGGCAAATAATGTATAATTCCACTAATATGAAATACAGTAAAAATCAGAGGCAAAATTTTGGCTGCCAGGGTCTATAGGGTTAGGGAAATGGGAAATTATTAAGTGCATATTTCTGCATCTCTGCAGGAAAAAAGAATTCTGGATATGGATGGTGGTGATTGCATAACTATAAATGTACTTAATACCATTTAACTGTATAATTAAAAATGACTAACATGGTGAATTTATTTTACTACAATAAAATAGAAAAAAAATCCTTATTGGTGTCAGTTTCTCCAGATTAATGTGTATACAGTAATAAGATCACAGTTAAAATACACGTAGATTTTTTAAAAAAGTAAATAACCTAGCAAAAAGCATCTTAAAAGTTTGGAAAAGATGAACATAAATTGTGGAAAGAGGTACTGGGGGAGGGATGAACTAAGCCTATGAGAGTCATTTAAAAATGCAAGATTTTAAAAAATTAAATAACAAAATTATTTTAAATATTGTTTGAAAAAATAAATGAGTATAGATGGGAAATTCTTGAAAGGGATAGAGAGGGGAGCAAAGCCTACCACATACTAAAATATATTATCTGCAAAACACAGGAACGATAATTAAAACAAACTGATATTTACACGGAACAGAGCAACTTCTCTACAACTCTATAAAAAATGCCGTACTAAGTGCCAGGGATTTAGCTCAGTGGCTCCACTGCCTGCCTCACAAGCACAAGGTCCCAAGTTTGATCCCTGATACCAAAAGATAAAAATACAGAATTTAAAAAAAAAATGCATTACTGATACTAAAGACATAGTGCTGAACCTTTTTTCTCTATAATCAGATTTTCAGAAGCTATTTTGTTTGAACTGTATTAGTGAGAAAGGACCATCCCACTCTTGCATGAATTATTAGGAAACAGAAGCAGCCTCAATTTGCATCACAGAGCTTCAGATAAGGGGTTTCCAGATACACATTCCACATGTATCCCAGCTCTATAGTCTCCAAGGAAACAAGACCCTGAGTAAGCTTGTTAGCCTGGCCTGATGTTTATTAACCCCCTGAGACACAGTCCTCTAGTGCTTTAAAAGTATCAAACATTATTGCATTTAAAATTTGCCTTAATAATACTTCTTCAAAATCCTGTAATAATCCAGTTTATTCTTCAGTGAAATAAGGCTCTTCCTCTGCTGTATAAGTCTCCCTTACAGCAAGTTAATTAGTCTAACTTCATCAATTTACAGAGATGTCCCCAATGATCATTATCAGAAGGATTTTATCAACTGAAATAGTTTATGAAAAAGTAAGTACATGTGGAAACTTAATACCTAAATCAAACAGCATTTCAAATCAAGAAAAAAATGGCTTATGGAAGAAATGGTATTGGAATCAATCTCTTAGGAAACAAAAAGTAACCACATGGATCTCATTCTGATAATTAACAATTCTAAATGTCTGAGATTTTAATATTCAAGAAACTGAAATTAAAACTAGAAAAAAAATCTTTTTGCATTTTTAAATCATAAATTAAGATCTCAAAACTCAGAAGCTATGACTACAGAATTATGAGTTTCAGTGGACAAATTTCTGGTGGCAATGTTGATTCAAAAGTAGGTTTCTTCATAAAAATCAGTGTACAAGGCCAGGCGTGGTGGCACATGCCTGTAATCCCAGCACTTGGGAGGCTGAGGCAGGAGGATTGGTGCGAGTTCGAGGCCAGCCTAAGCTACATAGTGAGATTGAGGCCAGCCTGAACTATGTAGCGAGACACTGACTCAAAAAAAAAAAAAAAAAAAATCAGTGTATATCATAAAGCACAAATGACCCACAAAATATAAAAACATAAAGAAAATATTAGATTCCCAGAAAAAATACAATGATCAATGACAATTTGATTTCACTCATAAAAAAAAAAGGGTAAATCAAATGAAGAGATACTATTTTTAACAAACTGTAAAGTTTATTAACATCCAGTATTTATTAACTGGCATGCATGCATTTTCCCTCACAATTACATATTTTTACTGTCTTTTAGAAGGGTGTTTGACAATATGTTAAAAATTTTAACTGAATATACCTTGATCTATCATTTCATGATCGGAAACTTATCTTGGGGACACAATCATAAAGTCTTCCAAAATGTTCTTGACAACTGTAAGTATAAAATGTTTCTTTGTTGATGGAATTCCATACATTTATACAACAGAATACAGCTGTTAAAATTAACAACGGCCTATATGTGGTAACAAGGAGAATCTTTGCACTTTCAGCTAAGGTTATTTGTTAATAAAATATACTTTTCTAAAAATCAGAGAATGAAAAGAAAAAAGAAAATCAAATGAACTACACAAAGAGAAAAATATACCTATAAAAGTGTTTTGTTTTACTATTTTTATTACCAGCTCTCTCCAAAGGTAATTACCACTCATTGAAACTTTGCAAGAAAAAAAGTAATACCTACATCAGCATACATTTAAGTACATCTTTTAATTTTTTTTTTTTTTTTGGTACTGGGATCAAACTCGGGACCTTGTACTTACGAGGCAAGCAGCAGAACCACTGAGCTAAATCCCCGGCCCTATCTTTTAATTTTTGTTAGAGATCACGCTATATATCCAATTTACCCTTCTCAATTTTTCTGTAATACAACTGCATTCATTTTAATAATGATACAGAAGAATTTTTAAGGCAAACTATTGAAGTGTGCACAGCACAATCCCATTTGGCTTTTAAAATTCTTATGTAAGTATTAAATTCTGAATATTTAAATATAAAAAATGCTTCTATATATAAAATCTGATCATAAAGAAAATTTTAACAAGGGTTGCCTCTGGGAGATACTGGGTGGGATGGGCAAGGACAAAAAAATTTTTCATTATACATTTTCTGTCTTTTCTTCTTTGAGACTATGTTGTCGAGATTGGTCTTGAACTTTAGGAGCCTCAAGGGATTCTACTACCTCAGCCTCTTTGAGTGTAGTGCCACTGTGCCCAACTCATTACATGTTTAATTGTAAATGCCTAACACATTTAATTGTTAATGTCTAACTAATGTTAATGTTTAAATTTTTTATCAGGCACACACTTATTGTTTCTTTAACAGAAATAAAGGTAGGGTATTTTATCTAGAATAAGTCAAAGCACTGTAATTTTCCTACACTTGTTACACAAAATCTCTTGATCCTTTTCAGATTTCTCCAAGTTTCAAAGACTATACACAAATCCCTGCTACATACAGGCATCTTTCAACAAGTCCAAGTCATTTCCTTTTTCCCCTAAATCGGCTCATTTTACCTTAATTACTGGTAGTTATCTAAATTATTCACCAAAAGGTTCCTATTTCACTCAGAGTCATCTGGTTATCAAACAAGAAATTAGGGAAACTTTTGTGGGGGAGGGGTGCTGGAGATGCTGAACATGTACTCTGCCATGGAGTACAACCCCAGCCCCCAGGAGGCATTCTTAAAGCTCCTCTTACCCTCACCCCAAATCTAATTACTAAGTATTGTCAATTTTATTTTCTATTTTTCTAAACCATCATCTACTCTTCATTTCTACTTTGTCCTACGTCAGACCCTCATCTCCTTTCTAAACTGTTACAATATGTAACCTGTCTGCCAACTTAAGTGCTACCTCTCTTCAACTCATCACCGGTCTGTTAGAAGAATGACCTCCTAAAATGAAAAGGTGACTGTGTAACTTCATGGATCCTTTCATAGAACCTCACCATCTACAAAACAGAAACTAAGTATCTTTAATTAACATGATACATTAAAGGCTCTCCTTGATGTAGTAGAGGTTTCTGTTCAGGTTTCCAGCCTTATCTTTCACTGATTCCATGGTTTATAGTTTATACTTTAGTAATCCTGAATTATCAATGACTCCCTAAACATTCCAATATAGGTACGTCCTCTATTCCTATTTATTATCTGACTACAAAGCCTTCTTCCCTCCACTATGCCCAAACCTCTACAAGCGCCATAAAGTGAGGGTTTCTTAACCTTGGCATACTGACATTATGGTCTAGAAAATACTCTGTTGTACTACAAGATATTTACCAGGTTCCCCGGCTTCTACTTACTAGAAACCATAGCATTCCCAGCAGTTGTGACAAACAAAAATGTCTCTCGACATGGCCAAATGTTCCCTGGAGGAACCAGTTAAGAACCACTCTACTAACCTGTTGAAACTTAGTTTCTCATATGTGAGATATGCTCAATGAATATGGTGAATGTTTACATTTTAAAACATTACAGTGAAAGATACACTGACTAAATTCCCTCAAAATACTCTCTCTCTTACTTCTAATACACTCATCCCATCATTCTTGCCACTTTCTGAAGCAGTTCTGGAAATCTTCTTTCCAGAGTATCTTTAGTTACACTGTTGTGGCTATCCAGATGAACTGAACAAATTTAAAATGTTTACCTTTCATGGTCATTTAGACTTTGGGGTAGATTGCATAGTGCCAGATCTGGTGAATGGGATGGACGAGAAAACACCATGATGTTTTTATTTGATAGAAATTGTCGTAACATTTTGAATCGATTCAGGCCATCAAGACAGCAATGAAGACAAATAGGAGAGCTGCCAAAAGTGTTTCAGAAAGTGCCAAGCAGGGTGAAATATGTGTGTTGGAAGTGGAGGGGGGTATTTTTAAGGGGGTTAATGACAATATATCTTTTTCTGTAATACATTTTTGAAATCTAAATATTCACTGTATTTTTATCACACCACTTGTGCTAATATACAAAATATCTCAGAAAGAATATATAAAGACTTGTAACACTGGTTGTTCTTGAGGACAACTGGGTGACTAAGGTAATTAGAAGAAAAAAATGCTCATTCTTCACTACTTTTACTTTTAGTGTTTTTGTTTGTTTGGTTTTTGTTACCAGGGATCAAACTCCGGACCTTGTGCTTGTGAGGCAGGTGGCGGCACCACTGGGCTAAATCCCCAGCCCCTACTTTTAGTGTTTTTAATCTTTTTGAGCCTCTCCACAGCTAATACATGCCTTTGAGTCACTTTTTTCTCTTAACTACTGGAATAACCTTTGAGCAATGTTTCCCTTCTTCAGTCTATTTTTACCAGCAGCCAGAGTAATTCTTTAAAAAGTGAAATCCTTGTCACCCATTTGCTCAAAACCTTCTTCTGCTTTCCTAATCTTACTTTAAAAGTCAAAATCTTAAATAATCTTCACATAATCTGCCATCCTATTCCACTCCTTTCTTTCTCTCTTCCTTGAATTCAGAGGGTTGGGGGTGAACAAATAGAAATTTCATAGGATTGAATGTAATACTGTTTCCCTCACCGTGTTTTAAATTTGGACTCCTTATAGTTCCTCAGTCATCCCTGGGTTTTTAAAATTGCTGCTCTTTACAGGGCACATACCTCACTTATCTGTCTTATTCCCCAACTACTTCAGGTCTACTTCTCAAACATTCCCTGATCACACTACTCTTACCTATAGCACCTATTAACATCTCTTATTATACTGAAGAAATTCCAGGCAAATCTGAGACATTTAAGAGGCCTCCACGAGTACTAAAAAATCATTTTCTTTTCCTACGAAGAATTTTAAATGAGTCATACTTTCCTTACTAAATCACTGCTTTACTTAACATACAGTGAAAAGAGTTAACTGTTTGGTTACTTGAAGCTTTATATTCATTTAAACTGTACATCAATATACACTAAAGCTGGCAGAAAATAAAACAAGTGCAGTTTATTATACACAATACTTAGAACACAGTATCATGCACGTAAGGCTCTCCTGACATTTATCTGACATGAGAATGCAAAGCTGTCGTCTAAAATACCTTCTAAAAACTCTAGATTCTCAGCCCATACCAGAATTAAACCACCTGCAATTATTTTCATGGTATCCAGGAAGAGCTATGTTCTTAGGCTTTTTATAAATTAACAATTCCTGCCCCTTACACATTACCTAATTAGGAAACATTAAAGTTCTGACTTTGTAACTTTTAAATTCATAATGAAACCAATTCATAGTCTAATAGTTTTCAATCCTTACAGCAGTGAAAGAAAATATCGCAACTCCCAATGACTCGAGAGAACTGGATTAGAAATTTAGTCAGTTTTTCCAAAATGTGCGGTTTCTGTTGCTGATACTTCTTTTTAAAGGGAGGTAGCGGGCGTTAAGGGCTAAAACACAGTAACTCCCCATCCCTAAATTTCAGTCATCTTCTAAGAGTATACAATTCATCTAAATTCAAAGCAGTGTGGACAAACTTACCAACACGTATGGAAATCCCATCACACTATGTCCGGCCCAAGGAGGGGAGAAGCAACATAGAACCCCTTTCCTCTTCCACACAGAAGTGCCCCAACACACACCCGGCTCGTCCATCCAGCAACAGGGAAACTTAAAAAATAAATCAGCCCGAGACGAACCTGAGGAGCGCTCGGGGCTCTCGGGAGGCACCGCACACCTGAGCGCCCACCGGCGGGGACGCGCGGGAGGACCCGGGGAGGGGCCGGGGGGGGGGGACCGCTAAGTGCCGGCCGGACGCCCGCCGGGCTGCGCGGGGACGGAGAGGCACAGAGGGCGGAAGGGAAGAACCGCGACCCCGCGGCGGCTCCGCGCAGCAACGTAGCGGCCGCGAGCGCCCGGCCCCTGGGGGAGTCGGAGGCTCCGGGGTAGGAAGTGCCCACGCCTCCCTCGGGAGCCGGACCGCGACCCCGAGGCACCTGTTCGGCAGCGCCCGGCGTGGGTCCCACCCTCCGCTTTCCCCGCGCGGCCCGGGCGGGAAGAGGGCGCGGAGAGCAGAGACCTCGGACCCGCAGGCTGAGGGCGCCGCCGCCGCCGGCCGTACCTGACATCAGCTGCGCTCCCTCTCGCCCCTCCGGGGGGCGGAGAGGGGACGAAGCGGGGCCGGCGACCTTCGCTCCTCTGGGCAGCCGCAGAAGTAGCTCGTGGCCGCTAGCCCACACCGCCGCGGCCGCTCAGACATCCTCCGACAGCAGCGGCGGCCGAGGCGGGCCCAGCGCGCGCGCACGCCCGCCCGCTCGCTCGCTCTCTGGCTCGTCCCACCCCGCCCCGCAGCGCGTCCAAGCCGCGGCCCGCCCACGGCGCCGCCACCACCCAGGGGTCTCCAACGCTGACGTCGGCACCGCCTCCACCCAGCCCCGGGGAAGGGCGGAGCCGGAGGGGGCAGGTTGGGGCGGGCCTCCCCGCCTCCGGAGACGTGCGGGCGCGACGATTGGCTGCCGAGCTCATGCTCCGCCCCCTGCGAAGGGGTCTGGGATGTCGGGGCTTCATCAGCTTTAGTTTTGGTTGCAGCCCTCTTGTGGTAGTGTTTTTTGATTTCCACCTTTCTGATCTGCTCTTGGGTCCTGAGCTAGCTTCCGGGCTCAGGGGAGACTAAAGCAAGGAAACAACGAGAACTGAGGCTGGGGGTGCCTGAGGGATCTTTGTGTGAAGAACTGGCTCTAACCCTGCGTCTAATACGCTCTTATTCCCTTAACTAGTTTTTTTCTCTTTCCTCCTCCATAGTCTTTACCCAATATCTTTCTGTTCTTAATAAAAGGAAATATGACAAGATGAGGTTTGCAAAAGGATATTGTATAACTAGTTTTGTGAGCCCAGAAATGCTGGTGAAAACCCAGATAGTGATTCCAGAAAGCCTCCTGTAGAACACGAGTATGGTCTTTGGTTTTGTTAGTGCTATAGTTCTGTCCTGCTTGGCAGGAAGAAGTTCCTCAAGGCTTTACAAAATTCAAGCTCTTCCTTGGCATCAGGGCTATGCAGCAGGAAGCTGTCTTTGGAATAGAGGGAGCGGGCGGCCACTAGTAAGGCAATCCCGCCACAGGAGGTGGGAGTGTCACCGGGTTGGGTCTGTGATCTCCAAGGCTGAAATAAAGAATTTAACCCATCCTTTTTAAATGGGTTTGCTGAGTCTTGTCGCAGAAAAAGACGCGCCACAGAGACAGTAGGATTAGGCAAGGACAGAGCAAAAGTATCATAGAGGGAAAACAGAGAGCCTTTAGGAGAAGGGAAAGCAAGTAGGCCCCCCCACCAATGAATCTGGGGAGGGGTCGGAAAGGGGTTGCCCAAAGGAACTCCCAGCTTAGGGCTTTTATACTAAAAAAAAAAAAAAAAAATGAGTGCATTGCTTAAACTATCAGTATAAACAAACACAAGGACATTCTTTATAGCCAGTGTGGATATATTGTTACTGGGCAAGAAGATTTTGCCAATGGATATATTATTACCGGGCAGGAAAATTTTGCGAATCTAATAAAGCCTTTGTTGGTTGAGCTTCCAGGTGCCAGGTCTTGGGCATTGATGCCACCTTTACTGAATACATCTGACTCCCTCTTTAGCTTGGCCTTCCAGCTGCCTGTGACCCGCTTTCCTAGGACCCTGCTTGCAGCCTTCACACATATCCAAATTGCCAGTCTCTTATGTCTGTCATAACTGAGTCAATTTATGGCTTGGGTAACTTTAGTTTTGTCCCATAAGTTGCAGTCTTTTTAACGAAGTACAGTTGATAGTTAAGATTTTCTAGTCTCCTTTGTACCGTTTATTTTTCCTATGCTACCTCTCAGGAGAACTGGTGTGGACTTTATTGGTGTCAGCTATCATCAGCAAGGCCCAGCTCCATGATGGGGAAGCTGCTTCTCTTACCAGGTTTTGGGGTGCTGGAATTTCTTTCTGGAGAGGGTTTCTAGGTTCTTAACAAAGTTTTATTAAAGGTAGGAAAAGAAACAGGCTCTACAGCAGCAAGTTTTGGCCAAGTAAAAGTAGGAAAAGAAGTACATCCTACAGCGTGAGGGTGGATCACCATGCAAGAGAGAACACAGGGTGGACATTGTTTTGTATTGTCCACTCCTCAGGCTGACGTCAGGTCTAGGCCATCCTATCAAAAACCTGCTTTTGTTCTCAGGAGAAGCCCACCTGCAGGGCTTTGGGACCCATTCTGCGCATGTGTTGGGGGTTTTGTAATTAACAGGTCACACCTGCTTCCCCAGCCAGCTTTACCATGCCCTAATCTCTTGTCTCATTCCTTCTTCCTTTAAATATCCTACTCAGGCACTTCTTCAGTACCCAAACATAGCTATTCAGAGTTATGGGCTCTGAAATCAACCCCTTTGGGCTGTGTCTTAGTCCATTTTCTGTTGCTAATAACAGAATACTACAGACTAGATAAATTATAAAGGAGACATTTTTATTGCCTGGTTCTGGACAAAGGCCAAAGGGCTGTATCTGGTGCCAGCGGTTTTGCTGAACAGAGTCCTGAAATGAAGCACATGGCAAGAAACAGGGAAACCAAAAGAGACTTATCCAAGCTGACTTTTGCAGCAGACCCACTCTCAAAATGGCCCATCAACCCATTCATCATATGAACATATTAAGCCATTCGTGAGGGCAGAATCCTAATAATTCATAAATGTTCTGTCATTGGGAAGCCAGGTCCTGAAGCAGCAAAAAACTGGATCCTCACTTCCTTGATCCCTGGTTTTTTGTGCCCTTAAAAGAATTCAAGACATGTAACTGGCCATGCTGAAGAATAGGTAGGATTTATTGCAAAGTAGAGAGTTACATCTTCAAGTCAGAAGGTGAGCAGTGCCACAAAGACATCTGCCCCATGTGTGACTTTGAATATATTTTTATGCACACACAGGTTACTCTTGGGCTTTAGGGAACTATGATGATTATCAGTGCTTTTAATTATATGTATTCTTACTGACATTTCTCTTAGGGATTACTTTGGAATGTCAAGATCTCAAAAATGTCTTCCTTATTCCTTTCAGGTAGCTATTGTTCCCCTAAGGGCGTTAATCTTATAAGAATCTAAATCAGGTCTCAGCCCAAGGAGGGAGAATCTTAAAGAATGCTCCCCTTTCTGATACGTGGCTATAGGTATGGCACCCTGGAATGTTGTATACCTTGTTTTGGAAATAGCCACAACTGGCCAAGTATCAAAAGGAAGGTATACAATGTATGACCTTACAATATTGTAATGTAAAGGATTGCTGCAGGTCTGAGACCTAACAAATGATTGTAAATATATTACACATTGAAGTCTTTTTTTCTTAACTGTAACTGACAAAGCATGTATTTTGGACTTTCTCCCCACCTTTGTCCCTCAGGCCTGCTAAAGTCTAACTACCTGCCTAACAGTTCCACTTGGTCCACCTCTTAATCTCTCATAATGAAGATTAAATTTTAACATGAGTTTGGGAGAGGACAATCCTCATTCAAATAATAGGCTGGAATCTTTGTTCCCTCCATCTGTTAGTTATGTAACTTTGTTAAGTTACTTAGCAGTGTTCCTGGGAGACATAATAAACAATGTGTGTGTTATTGTTGTTATTTTTCCGTCAATTTGCTTAGGTTCAGCTTTAGTGTAGTTTACCAGGTCACACCATCAACAGATCCAAAAGAATCTTTGAAAAGAAATTTAAAACTTGAAGCACATCTAGTGATTCTACTCCAAATGTTTCTTTTTCAGATGAAAAAACTGAGGCCAAAAAAATAAAATGAGAGGCCCGTACAAGAAAATAAGTGCAGGTATTCTGATACCCAAGTCAATGGCCTTTCCCTGGCCCATGTCTTCATACCTCTCCCTGACATCCTTACCTCCATTTTCCTCTCCTTCCCAGTTCCTGTACCATTGTAAAACCAGAAAGGGGGACTGGTGTAGAGATCACAAAATTCTAAATAAAAGACAAAACAAAACTCAGGGTTCCTTATATCATTTTAATTTTATTGAAAGCTATAACGAATAACTTTTCTAGTGAACAAAGATAAACTGTTCCAAGGGTAAGGTAAGCCATAGCCATATCTAGGAAAATTAGAGGCAAGACGGAATGTTGATAGGAATACCTTTTTTGGTGTTTTTGAAAATAGCTATTTTATGAAAAATACATATATATGCTTATTCAAACAAAAATGCAAAGAAGATTGTTATAATTTGTCCAAATCCCTAATTTAGAGATAACCACTTTTAAAATTCTGTCTTACATTCTTCCAAATATCTTCCTAAAACTAAAACACACATCAGGACATATAAGTACAATATTTTGTGAGTTAGAGTTTATATACAAGTCTTTTCTCACTGAAAAATATGTCATAAATAATATTTTAAAATTTTTCATGGTATGTGTTAAGTAGATGTACCATCATATATCTTGCCAATATTCTATTGATTGACATGGGTTTTTTTCAAGTTTTTACTATTCTTTGATAGTTTGATAGATTCTTTCAAGTTTTTACTAATTCTTTGATAAACTTCATGTATATATCTTTGCACAACTGTGCAGTTATCTTCTTGGACACATTCTTAGAAATGATGTTCATGTCAGGTTATTCTTCAGTGCTATCAACTAGAAAAAAGAACGTTATGGCTACTTTGAAAAACATAGTGCATGTGTGGGACTCAAAACTGACCAGATTCTCCCATCTGAAACACAAATAAACCTCAGACAGTATTGTCGGTTTGGTGTCTAATGGTTCAATATTGAATGTCAAAGCTCTTCAGATCAGAAAAATGTGTGTCAAAACTCCCTGGAGCAGGAAGATAAGCATTGGCAGTTGTCTAAACCTATACCCTTTCTTCCTTACTAGCAGAACCCTGGTTTTTTTTTTTTCCAGGCAGACAATGTGTCCAGATAGAGATAGTGTATTCACTTCCCTAGGATCTTGTAAGTCATGGCTGGCTTCATGACCTGCTGATGAAATGAAAGTCAGTGTCTCTAAGAGAAGTTTAACAAAATTTTATGGAAGAAAGCTTTAGCTATTTGACCTTCACCCTTACCTTTTCATACTTGTAACAGGCATGATTCTGAAGGTAGAACAGCCATATTTTAAGTACAATAACAAATGCAGTGACATTGACTGTTAATAGTGCTGGAAGCCCGAGGTCCCGAGTTCACAATTTATTTGGAGGGCCAGCTTAGCAGAACTGGACTGCCCACTTCTGGATTTTTCTTATGTGAGGAAAAATAAATATGTCCTATATGAGGCTTTGTTATATGAGTTTGAATGCAATTCCTAAATGGTATAATACATCATCACTTATTTGGCACTGTGTAGATTATACAGTCTTATTACAATGAGTCTATTATAGATGATGTTTTGATAGACAAATTGAGATTAAAAATAGGGACAGAAAATGCAAATAATTCTCTAGTAGACTTAGTTTTCCTTTTAATACACAAATATTAAATAGATTAACAAATCATCTTATAATAAATTAAATTTTGTTATATTTGCTCATGGGGTCATTTTAATATATATCCACAAATTCTTTGATATTGCTTTCAAAGCATGGAGCTTAAGTCCTATTGCCTTAAGTTTGGACTGTACTTAATGACTTGTTCTCATTAATAGACTGAGGCATAAATAACATAGTACAACCTCTGAGGGAGTTTATGAAACACATGCCAGCTTTCTTGTTGTCTTTCTGGAATTTCTTGCTGTTATGTCATAGTCGTAAGGTCACTCAGACAACTAATGGAGAGGCTCAGTTGGTGAATAATTAAGGCTTCCATACAACAACCATGCAAGTGATCTTGAAGCAAATCCCCCAGCCTTAATCAAGCCTTCAAATAATTGCATGCAATCCTGACCAACATCTTAACTATACCCTCAAGGGTGATCCCAAGCCAAGACCACTCCGCTAAGCTGCTCTCAAATTCCTGGCCTACAGAAACTGAAATAATGCTATACATGTTTAAGTAATTGTTTCATACCACAATATTTTGGAATTATTTTTATGCAACAATAACTAATACAGCTAGATATAATAGTGCCCTGTACAATGACTGGCACTACACAGGTGTGTAAATATTTGTTGAATGAATGCTGTAGAGTGTTTTTAACTTTAAAGGGTTATATACAATACTGTTATTATCTTGACTTCTCAGCCTGTATTATGAGGGTTTTTATATGTTCATAGAGAAAGCAGTTGTGAATCTTACTGGGAACTAAATGTTTATAGTCCTTTGTATAACTTGGTGAATACAGCAATAAAATTCTTGAAATTGAATTCTGTCATTAATTTTATCACTAATTAGCAGAGTGACTTATGGTAAAACACCAAATTCTTCTAAACCTCAATTTTCCAATCCATTAATTGGGGACAATAATCTCAACCTTCCTCAGAAGACAGTGAAATTGTATGTTACAGTTTAACTGCAAAACATTAACATTTGTTTCATCAAATTACGTTGATTTTTATTGTGGAGTAAGTAAGCATTCAATATTTTAGATGCAAGTACAGAGATTTTCCTTTAAGAGATGGCAATTTATTTACTGATTTGAATTGCATACATTGTAGGGAAGTGTAGATTTAGAAGTATGGCAGGATAATAGTTTATTATATATCAGATCTCATTTTATTAGCCTGTTGAAAGTTTATTGCACTTTAAACAGAATGCATAATTATGACTCTCCTTTTTCTTTTCAAGAATTAATTTGTAACTGTGGCTGGGTATTTGCCTCTCTTTATAGCAACAGTGGTACTTCAGCATACTTAGTAGCAAACATACACTTATTCTACAATTTGGTCTGAGTCTAAAGTAAGGTAAAATATTACTCAACAGCAAGAAATTAAGTGATAGAATATATCTCTTCTTTTTTCACAGAGGAGGACTAGGGGGATAGAGGGAGGCTTTACAGAATGACATGTCAGAGGTAGTAATTATACAATTAATGACATTGCACAATTTGGTGCAATACAGAATGAGTAAAATAGAGCCCCAGTGTAAAATTCAAGTCCTAATTATGTAGTGGACAAATTATCCAAACTACTTGGTTTTGTTGTGCGGTAGTCCCCCTTTATCTACAGGGTATATATTTCAAAACCCCTAGTAGATATCTAAAACCACAAATAGTACCAAAGCCTATATATGTTTGTATGTGTGTATATACACATGTATATGTATTGTTTGTCTTATACATACATAATTATGACTGTCTATAAATTAAGCAAGTAGGAAATTAACAATAACTAATAATATAATAAGTATAATAATATACTAATAAAAATTGTGTGGATGTTGTCTCTGTCTCTTTCTTCCAAAATACATTATTGTACTATAGATCTTGGCCATCTCAGCATGTAATTGTCTTTCCTTAGGAAATCAAGAACTCTTACTCTTTACAAGAAGCTCTTTTTGGCTTCTCTTTGCCATATCCAAATTGTTAGCATCCCTTCTCTTATATGTTAGGGCCATTAATAAATAAAACAAGGCTTACTACACACAAGCACTGCAATACCATAAGCTGCTCTGATACTGAAATGACTACAAAGTGAATGGGCATGTGGTATATATAATATTGACATGCTAGAGAAAGGAATGATTCACATGGTCAGTGCAATGGTGTGGAATAGCATGAGATTTCATCACACTACTCAGAATCATGCACAATATAAAACTTGAAAAATTCCCATTTAACTTTTTGAACTGAAGATGAACATGGATAAATGAAACCTCAAGAAGCAAATCCATGGGTGTAGCTGACCCACCTAGCTGGCTATCACTGCAGGTCTCAGGTCCCTCCTGCCCCAGGCACCACCTGTGGGGAGCTAGCCCACATCCTCTAAACTTTCCCCACCCAGGTGCCACTTGTGGGGGATCTAGACCAGCTGCTTTGTTCTCCCTGACCCTGGGGAGCGAATGAGGATGAATGACAAAGAGACATGGAGTCAGTTTAACATGCTAGCAGACAGGATTCTTGCCTGTAGTAGGTGGAAGAGCCCCCAGCATCTGGCTCATCTTACTTTTAGTCACCCAAACACAGGTACAAGCAATCAAAGTAGCACAAGATTCATCTGCTTCCCAATATTCATTAGTCCATGCTCAGGTAAACAACTCAATCTCAGCTGTTTTAACTTTTCCCTAGAACCTGCAGTATGCCATCCCCTCTGAGTGCGCCCTTTCTCCTTTGTGCTCACAGAGGAGGCCAATTAGGCCTCAATTCTCCTCTGGTCTCCCGAACACAAGTGAAGGAATACTATAGTATTGTTGTTTCTTGCTTCCTTTTATTTAACTAGCATCCCAAATCAGTTGAAACTATTAGTTTATGCAGACATTGGCTTATTTGTGGTTGCAGATGCTATCTCAATAGCAAAAAGAATTCTACAAAAAAATATGCATTCCATGTCCCATATTAAATTAGGAAATAAATGAGAAGTGGACAGTGGGAAAGTATTAGTCAGTGTGATTTTCAACAGAGCTTCTCATCTCTCTTTGAAAATACCTTCTAGTTCCACACTGGGAAACCTAAAAAAAGCATTTTCTAGTTTTTATTCCTTACAGTTATATCATCATAAAATATACCAAGATTTTGAGGCACTTGGAAAGGCTGGTGTTATTTTCTGAATTGATTGACACAGAAATGAGGTAAAGATGAACAACAGAGCAGAGGAGGAGATTTTAAAAAAGAAAGTCTAGGAAATACTTTTAACCTCCAGGGAAGAGGACTCAGCATGATTCACATCATATCAGCTTGGAAGTAAAGACTGCCATGTGTGCACTGAGGAACTTGTGTTATTTTGAGAAATATTCTCAACTTATGAGGTTAGGTTCCCTGGAGTTACTCTGTATTCTTCTAGACCCCTGGAATAAAAACCATAATATTCCTTAGTTGTTTTCCTTGGTGGCTTACCAAAAGCAGAAAACATTTGTTGTAAATAGAGTAGGGGAAGCTTGCTTTACTTTGAAATCCTGAAGAAGTAAGTTATTTATAAATGTGTGTGCTGCCTCTGTTATTGTAAAGAACTGATCTACAAATTTTAACTGTATAATAAACCATAAATTTTAAATTCTTTCTTTCAAGTTGTATTCCTAAATCTAAAGGTTGACTGTATGAGATACCTTATTGGGTTTCTGTTCATTTCCATTGAGAGTACTTGCTTCCTTGGTTAGTTTCCTCAATCCCTATGTACAGTACAGGTTGGGCCCCATAGCTGTGTTTATAGGAGAGAACCTTTCTCCATGTTTGGTCACAGGTGATTGGATAGGGTTGGTTCCTGAAAGAATCTGAATCAAGTTTCCTTTTCTGGGAATTTGGAGATGGGACAGAAAGGTTTTAGTTATTCTCTGTTGAACACTGAAATTGTAACCAAACATGGCTTTTAATCCAAGGGGGTAAACCCACAATAAGGAGAAATCATTCTTCAGGGAAAGAGAAGAATAAAGCAGACTGTCATAGAAGAGTAGTTGACCCTGATCTGGGCTCTTTGAGAGAGAAAGAGGACAGGCTTGTTTCTGGTTTCTCGTAGGTTTCCCTGGCCTCCATCTCAGAAATAGCTTTGAGTTCCATGAATCCCTACTCTGTATTCATAACTTGCTTTTCGTTAAATTAGTTTGAATGAATATTTTTCCTTAAAATATATTTTATCACTTCATTTAAGAGACCTAAATAGTTCTTTTTACTTACAAGAAGTAAAAACTGTATTGAAAGCTTAAAGCAATAATATAAGGTTTATGAAGAGCCTGCAAAAGTAGTCTTTTCAATAAAGAGGGAAAAATGGCAGACTTTCAAGAAGCTCCATGTTGTTGTTCTGCTATCAGGATCAAAACACAAGCAGAAACAACTAATTTTGTGAGAAACTCTGGAAAACATTTAAAAGTTTATAGTAATGAACTAAGCAAAAGCATACTAAGCAAGACAAAAGCACTTGAAAAGAGTAGGAATGTTCTGTGAGGATTTTGGTTGTACTTACCCTGCACACCTTTCCTTCACGGGGATATCTGAAGTGACAGTAGTCTTAAAGTGGTAACAGTATGGTAAAGCAGTAGCAGTTATAAAGCTGCTATAGACATGAAAAGACTGAAGTCTTAAAGTGATAGCCCTCTAAAAGCACTATTGTCTCTGGTTCCTAGTGTGGGGCTATATACCAAGTACTAGAAAGAGCAAAGTAATTGCTTGTTTGGAAATTATTCTGTATGTTTGGGGATATTATAGACTGAGTTGTGTCTCCCAAGTTCAGATGTTGCAGTTCTAACCTCCAATATGATTTTAGAGCCAGGGCCTATGAGAAAGTAATCAAGGTTAAATGAGAGCATAATGATTGGGCCCAATCTGATAGAATTGTTGCTCTTAAGAAAAGGAATGGACATTGAGGCCATACTCTTAAGTGAAATAAATAGGACACACACGTAAATACTGAATAGTTTCTCTGGTGTGAGAACCTGAAAGTGTAAATGAGGACCAAAACGTGTAATAGATGATGTGAAGCAGGAAGAATAGGTCCAAAGGGAAGGGGAACTGGGAGGGGAAGGGAAAAGAAAAGAAGGGAAAGGAAAAAATATGAAAAAATGGAAATGAAGTCTCTAAATAGGGAGAGGTGGAAGTGTTGCAGGGAGGGCAGGGGAATGGGGAAAAAATAAGAAGCAAGATGTATCAGTACAAATTCCCAATAATGAATGCCATCATATGTGTACCTAAAATGTACCAATAAACTTAATGAATTAAAAAAAAGAAAAGGAATGAACATCAGAGTGTACCCTGTTCTTTTCCCTCTCCCTATCATGTGAGGACACAAGAAGATAGAAACATGCAAAACAGAATGAAATCCCTCATCAGAAACCAAATCAGCCAAAGCTCCCACGCTGGACTTTCCAGCCTCCATAAATGTGAAAAATCCATTTCTCCTTTTCAAGTCATTCAGCCTATGGCATTTTGTTACAGCAGTCCAGGCAGACTGACACAGAAGAACTGATTCAAGGTGCTGTTCTCTGTTTTATTTAAATCAGAACTTAGAGTAGAAAAGCTTTAAAATATTGCAAGCTGAATTAACAACCCTAGGGAAAAAGATTACAGTTGAGACATATAGTAGACTGCTTCAGGCAAAAGCTGGCCCAGAGTTTCTTTGGGAAATTATGACATTCAAAAACAGCATATATGTTCAAAAGATACTTGAGAAAACCCAAAGCTTTCACCTTGGGCTGATCTTTTGGCATGGGCAAACCTGATTAATTGAAGGAAGGCCCTGGCTCATAGCCAGTTTGCCAAGTTGGCAAGAGTTTATGGCATCCAAGGAAATCCCTGTGAAAACACTAGCTGAACACAAGCTAAAGAAAAGAGATTTCAGTGATCTCATTGTCAAGGCATATAGTCTTTCCAATAATAGTTCAGAAAAGGCATTAAATTAACTACCACAGTCTTCCACAAACTTCAGCTGGGAATCTTAGGGAAAGGAGAAGGGAGAAGCTCACTTCTGTTTGACACATCATGATAGAATATCCCATTTTCACTTACAAAGACACACACAAGACCCACAGGGAAATAAGAAGTTATGGTTCTTTAAAAGGAGCAAAATAAGTTGACAGACACCACCATTCCTAGAAAAGCCCAAATATTGGAATTCCTAGATAAAAACTTTAAAACAACTGTCTTAAGTATTCTCAAAGAGCAAAGGAAATAACTAAAGGGAACCAGTAAAATGATGTCTGAACAAAATGAGAATATCAATAAAGAGAAATTATAAAAATGAACAAATCAGAAATTCTGGAACTGAAAAATATAATAACTAAAATAAGAATAAATCCAGGGAAAATGAACAAGCAGAAAAGAGCTTCAGTGAGCTTGAAGGCAGGACAATTAAAATAATTGATTCTGAGGAACAGAAATAAGAACGAAGAAATTCATTGTTGGGATACCAATGCCAAGCCTCTTTGAAAGACAGTTTTACAAACCATAACATTCTTAACATACAATTCAGCAATTTTGTTCCTTGGTATTTCCCCAAACGAGTTGAAAACGTTTGTACACACATAAACATGTATGTAAATGATTATAGTAGCCTTGGTAATAATTGACAGAACTGGGAAGCAACCAAGATATCTTTCAACAGGTGTGCTATGAGCCACCTGTTTGTTTGTGTACCATTCCAAACACATATGCTCACTGTCATGATAGAAGGGCAGAGCAGAGGAAAGGTGTTACTTCATGGAAGCCAGGAAGCAGGGAGAGAAGGAAGAGATCAAGCAAGAGAGAAACGGGCCAGGGCAAAACATACCTTTCAAAAACACAGTTCCAGTGACCTTCATTCCCCAACTGTACCTCTCTTCTTCATAACCCATACAACTATGAACTCATCAGTGGATTAAGTCCTCAATAGTTAGCACACTCATGATCTAGTTACTTCAAAAAGCCACACTGCTGAACATAGCTGCACTGGCAATCAAGCCCTTACTATATGAATCTTTGGGGGACATTTCGCATCTAAACTACAACATGCACACTGAGACATTCTAAACAAGCTGTGAGAAGCCAAAGATAAGCAGAGAATCTGAAAGTACCAAGCAAGAAAAAAACTGAAACATCACATGCAAGCAATCCTACATGAGAGTAATGGCCCATTTCTCTATAGAAACCGTGGACCCAGAAGACAGGACAGTGAGGTGTTTGATGTCATGAAAAGAAAAACCTGTAAACAGTGAATTCTATACTCAACAAGATTGTCCTTCAAAAGTGAAGTTGCAATTAAGATATCCCCAAATAAACAAATCTGAGGAACTTAATTACCACCAGACCTACTGTATAAGAAATGCTAAACAAAGTCTTTCTGATTGAAATGAAAAGACACTAGACAATAACTCATAGCTATGTGAAAAAATAAATATCACCGCTAAAGATTAATACATGGGAAATAATAAAAAACATGTTTTTTTTTTAACTCTGTTTTTCACTTTGGGTGGGATTTAACTGACACATGTATGAAAATTTGTAAGTCTATTATTGGATACATGATGGATAAAGATGTAATAAAGATATTAATAATATAAAAGGGGATTATAGTTTTTGTATATTTGTGAAGTTTGTAGCAATTCAAAATAGATTGCTATAAACAGGGCGTGAAATGTAATCACCATGCTAACTACAAAGAAAATATCTAAAGAATATACACAAAAGCAAATGACAAGAAAATGAAAATGGTTCACTACAAAAATCAACTAAATGTAAAAGAAGGTAGTTGTAGAAGAAACGGGGGACCAAAAAGGTACAAAACATATTATAAATATTATAATATTATATAAATACTATAATATTATAAATATTATTTCTCATATAAATGTATTAAACTCTTTAATCAAAAGGCAGAGAGAGATTAGCAGAAAAGGTTAATAAACTTGATCCACTTATACATTATCTAAAAGAGATTCATGATGGATTGAAAGAGACAAGTTCATCATGAAAGGAGATAAAAAGATACTCCATGTAAATAGTAAACAAGAGAGGCAGGATGTCTATGTCAATGTCAGGCAAGTAAGACTTCAAGTCAGATATTGTTATAATGACAAAAATTACATTATAAATTGACAAAAGAGTCAATTTACCAAAAATATATTTCATCCATAAATACATGTGCTCCAAACAAGAGATTCCAAATATTTGAAGCAAATATTGACAAAATTAAAGGGAGACAAACAATTTTACAATAATAGTTGGAGACTTCAATACAGTACTTCTAAAAATAAATGAAAAGGCTGAATAAATAAAAAATTTGAGAACTTGAACAAAACAATAAATAAACTTCAACAAGCAGACATGTATAAAACATTTTTCCCAATAATAGCAAAATACACAGAGTTCATGGAATATTCTCCAAGATAAAACAAATGTTATGTCACAAAACAAGTCTTAAATTTTTTCAGTTCTTTTAAAATTATTTTTACTAGTGCATGTTAAACAGAGAATAATGGGCTTCATGTTAGACTAATCATATGTTCATATAACATGCTTTGATCATTTCCACCTGTATTACCCCTTCCCTTCACTTCTCTTTATTTCCTTCTTCTCGAATAGTACTTTAATATCATTATCATCTTCTCCCCTCTTTCTTTCTCTCTTTCCCTCTCTCCCTCTCCTGCCTCTCTGGTTTTAAATATAAAAGAAAACATGCAATACAAATATTTGTCCTTCTGAGATTGGCTTATTTCACATAAGATCATGATCTACAGTTCTATCGATTTACCTGCAAATGACACGATGCTGTTTTTCATTATGTCCAAATGACACTTCATTGTATTACTCATTCATTCATTTTCTTCATTCAATCATTTATTTGTTGATGGTTCCTAAGCTGATCTTCCAGCCTGGCTATTGCACATTGGGCCCCCATAAATGTAATTATGCAGGGATCTCTATAGATGGATTTTAACTTTCAGAACTTTACTTTCAGGAATATACTAAAGAGTATAGTTGGATTAAATAGTTTCCCTATTCTTAGTTTTTTAAGGAACCACCATACTGATTCCTGAATTGACTGCACTAATTTAGATTCTCACTCCTTCTCCCATACATCCTGGCGAGCGTTTATTATTTTTTGTATTCTTAATGATAGCCATTCTGACTGGGGAGAGATGCAGTCTCATTGTAGTTTTGATTTGCATTTTCCTGATGGCTCAAGAAGTCGAACATTTTCTCATGTACTTGTTGACCATTTGTACTTCTTCTCTTTGGAAGTGTCTGTTCAGTTCATTTGTCCATTCATTGAGATATTTGGGGGTTTTGGAAAGTTTTGTTTTGTTGTTGTTGTTTGTTTCTTTATATATTATGTATATATCCTACTCTGTGGGAAGAACAGCTGGCAAAGATTTCCTCTCATTTTGTAAGCTCTCTCTTCACTCTGTTTTTGCTGCAGTTTTAGAGCTTTTTAATTTGATGCAGTTTCATTTGTCAACACTTGTTATTATTTCCTGAGCTATTGGAGTCCAACTCAGGAAATTATTGCCTGTGCCTATGTCTTGAAGTAGTTCCTCCTATTTTTATCTAGCACTTACAAAGACTGGGCACTTATGCTTAGGTCTTAGATCCATTTTGAAGTGATTTTTATACAGGATGAGAAAAGGGATCCAGTTTCAGACATCTATATATGGATATCTAGTTTTCCCAGAATCATTTATTAACGAGAATGTTTTTTCTCCAACATGTGTTTTGAGTACTTTTGTAAAAAATTAGATAGATATAGTTGTATTGGTTTGTGACTTGGTTACTTTTCTCATTGATAAGACCCAAACCCAACACCCAAAACTAAAAGGGGAAAGGTTTATTTAGCTCACAGTTTGTAGAGGTTTCAGTCCATAATCAGCTCGCACTAATGCAGGGTGGCATGGGAGACAAACATTGAGGAAAAGCAGTTCATGGAGGGAAGAAAGTAGCAAAGCAACAGGGACAACCACAGCTTTTTCTATCCCTTATATCTTATCCAAGCTACTTAGGGCGGGTAAAACTCACAACCTGAATCCTGGTGTCCTTGAGCCTTGCATTGCACCATGAATCAATCCCAGTGTCACACACTGTAGATCCAGCCACCTCAGAAAAAGGCCCACCTGTGACTGCCTAAGGCTTTGGGGGGACATCTAGACACAAGCCATAACAGTTTGTTTCTGTGTCCTGTATTCTACTTCATTGGTTTATGTGTCCACATTTATGTCAGTAATATGCTGTTTTGTTAGTATGTCTTTGATGTATATTTTGAAATTGTGTATTGTGATATCTCTCGATTGTTCTTTTTCCTGAGACTTGCTTTGGCCATTCTAGGTCGTTTGCTTTTCCATTTAAGTTTTAGGATTGCTTTTTGTTGTACTTTAAAGTGTATCACTGGTACTTTGATGGAGATTGAATTGAATGTGTAGATCACTTTCAGTAATAATATGGCCTTTTAACAATATTAATTCTACTGATCCATGGATACAAGAGGTCCTTCCGTCTTCTAGTGTTTTCTTCAATTTCTTTCTTCAGTGTTATACTTTTCATTGTAGACGTCTTTTACCTCTTTGGTTATATTATTTTTATTTCTAGGTATTCTATCTTTTCAAGTTATTGTGAAAGTAATTATTTTTCCCGATTTCTTTCTTTGCAGGTTTGGTGCATAGAAAAACTATGGATTTTTTAAATATGATTATTTTGTATCCTGCCATTTTGCCAATTCTGTTTATCAGATATAAAAATCTTCTGCTGAATTTTTTGGAGTATTCTAAGTAAGATTATATCATCTGCAAATAGGGATAATTTGATTTCTTTCCATACAATTTGTGTCCCTTTTATTTATTTCTCTTGCCTATTTGCTCTGGTAAAAATCTCATGCACTATACTGAAGAGGAGTGATGAAAGAGAAAACACTTGTCATATTCCTGGTTTTATAGGAAATACTTTCAGTTTTTCCCCATTCAGTATGATGTTGGCTGTGTGTCTGTGATATACACCCTTTGTTATACTGAGGTAAGATACTTCTATGCCTAATTTTTTGGGTATTTTATCATGAAGTAGTGTTGAATTTTTGAAGACTTTTTCTGCATCTATTGAGATGATCATGTGATTTTTTTTATGTGTTGTATTATGTTTTTTTCATTTGCATATGATGAATCAACATTGCATCTCATGAATGAAACTTGGTTGTGGCTTATGATCTCTTTAATGTGTTATTGAATTTGGTTTGTAAGAATCTTATTGGGGATTTTTGCATCCATGTTCATCAAGGGTATTGGTCTATAATTTTTTCTATTTTTGTTTCTTTTGGGTTTGGGTATCAGGGTGATACGGGCTTTGTGAAATGACTTTAGAAGCATTTCTTACCTTTTATTTCATGGGATTATTTGAGGAGCATTGGTGTTCTTCTTTAAATGTGTGTTAAATTCAGAAGTGGACCCATCTGGCCCTGGGTTTTCTCTGTTGGAAGACTTTTCATTAATGTTTCAAGATCATTGTTATTGTTTTTTTATGTTTTCTTATATGCTCTTGATTCACTTTTAGTAGGTCATATGTGTCTAGTAATTTATGCATTTGTTCTAAATTTTACAAATCATTAGAATATAAATTTCAAAATACTCCCTAACAATCCCCCAGATTTAATGATATCTGCTGTATATTTCCTTTTTTATTCTAATTTTATTAATTTATATATTCCCTCTTTTTCTTTTTCTTAGTTTGAGTAAGGGTTTATCAGTCTTGTTTATCTTCAAAGTATCATTTTTTGATTTACTGATCCTTTTTAGTGTCCTTTTAGTCTCTTTTATTAATTTCAGCTCTACTATTTATTATTTCTTTCCTTTTACTTGTTTTGGGTATGGTATGAGTTTGTTTTTCTAGGACCTTTAGATGCATTGTCAGGTTATTTGTTTGATATCTTTTGGATTTTCTAAGTAGGCAGTCATGGCTGTAAACTTCCTTCTTACAACTGTGTTCATTGTGTCCCCTGTGGTGTTTGTGGTTCTTTTTTCTGGTGTGTTGTGTTTCTTTCTTTCTTTTCTTTTTTTTTCCAGTACTGGGATCAAACTCAGGACCTTGCACTTGTGAGCCAGGCATGGCACCACTGAGCTAAGTCTCCAGCCCTGGGTGTTGTGTTGTTGTGTTTCTATTTGTATTTGATTCTAGAAATTTTTAAACCCCCTCCCAGTTTTTCCACACTGATATTTCAAAATTTCCTCACTGATTGTTCAAAATGTATTATTTAATCTCCATATGTTTGTATAATTTCTATAGTTTCTCTTGCTATTGATTTCTAGTTTCATCCTATTTTGATCTGATATGATATAAGAAATTATTTTATACCTTGTATTTGTTAAGACTTGCTTTATGTCCTAAAATATAATCTATTTTGGAGAAATTTATGAGCTGCTGAAAAAAATATGTATTCTCCTGTTATTGGATGGAATATTCTGTATATCTTGTTAAGTCTACTTAATGTATGGTGTAGTTTGACTCTATTGTTTCTTTGTGATATTTTTTTGGAGTCTGTGTGGGTTTTTTCTGGTCTCTCTTGGTGAAAGTGAAATATTTTTTTTCCCCATTAAGTTTATTGGTACATTTTTGGTATAAAATACATTTACATACATCACTGGGCTCTTGTACCATTACATGAGTATCTTCGTTCTTCTTTTTTTCCCTCCTTCCCCTGCCCTCCCTTTACCCCCTCCACCCTTCCCTATTTCCAAAGATTTTGTTTCCATTTTTTTCTTTTCTCATATTTTTTCTTTTCCCTTCTTCCCTTTCCCCTACCCCTCCCACTTCCCATGCTCCTTTAGACCTTTACTTCCTATTATGCAATATCAATTATACATTTTTAAAATTACAATA
>NW_004624813.1:4748326-4775552 GCF_000247695.1 Heterocephalus glaber | reverse complement strand
TCAATTTTGAAAGATAGTTTTGCAGGGTACCTCAATCTGGGTTGGAGGCTGTTTTCCTTTAGGGCTTGAAATCCATCACTCCAAGCTCTTCTTGCCTTGAGAGTTTGCATTGAGAAGTCTGCTGTGATTCTGATGGGCTTTCCTTTGTATGGGATTTGTTGCTTGTCTCTCACTGTTTTTAGAATTTTGTTCTGTTGGGTTTCTGGAATCCTAACTATTATATGCTTATGTGTAGATTTTTTTTTTTGATCAAGGCTAGCTGGAGTCCTATATGCCTCACTTACCTGTATGTCAAGTCCTTTTCTCCTGTGTGGGAAGTTTTCTGCCATCACTTCTGTGAACAGTTTTTTATGTCATCTGCACTCTCTCCTCTTTCTTCATTGACTCTAATCAGTCTTACATTATTCTTCTTTGCATTGTCTAGCAGCTGCTGGATTGATTTCTTGTGGTCCCTTACAATTTTAAAGCATTTTTTTTCCTGTTCACTAATTGCAATCTTATCTTCTATATCTGAAATTCTGTCCTCACATTGGTTCATTTTGCTGCACAGACTTTTGGTGGAGTTTTTAATCTCTTGGAAATCTGTTTGCATCTGTTTTATGGATTCCATTTGTTTCCTATGTTGGGATTCTATCATGTTCCTCAGATCCTCTATTTTTTTATCTGTGTCCTCTCTAGATTTATTAATCATGTCCTGCACTATGAGCACAATCTTTGGTGTTATGTGAGAAATTATTTCTGATTTCATTTTTCCTAGATCCTCTTTTGTTGCCAGTTCAGGGAGTCCAGGTGTTTGAGTATGATTGTTCCATCTCATTTCCCTTTGGGGTTGTTGTAGGTGATCTGGAAATCTGTTTTTGGGGTTGTTTACATGTCTTCTCATTTCCACAGTGGGCGGGGGTGCTTCTGGCACCGGCATAGCTCAACTTCTCTGCCCTAGGAGTGTGGAATGGCAGCAGGGGAGCTTCCTCCTGGGCACTGGGACTGGCTCACCTTCTCGGCCCTAGGAATGTGGAGTGGTGGAGGGGGAGCCTCCTCCCAGGTGGTGGGTGAAAGTGAAATATTGAAATCATGCACTAATATTGTATTGGGCCCAAATGTCCCTTATGGCACATAGTGTTTATTTTATGAAATTGCATACATTGATGTGTGTGTGCACATATATATATATATATATCTTTGTGGTGTTTTGTTCCCTTTACCAACACGTAGTGATCTTTTTTCTTCTAATGAATTTTGGCTTCAAGTCTGCTTTGTCAGATATGAGTGTAGCTGTTACTGCTTGCTTTAAAATTCCATTTGCATGGAATAACTTTATTCTTTTATTTTTATTCTGTGTGTGTCTTTGCCCTTGAGGTGTGTTTCCTGTAGGTAATGTACACTTGGATCTTATTTTTTTTATCCATCCACCAGGCTATCTCTTTTAATTGGAGAATTAAAAAATTCACATTCAAGGATATTATAGAAATGTATATATTAATCCCTGTCTTCTTTGTTTTTCTAATACTTGATTCATTCCTCATTTATCTATTCTTCTAATAAGGTTTATGCCTTCCTGTCTTTTGTTTATCTTCCTCCTGTGTATGATTCCATTAAGTATTTTCAGCTTGTCTTTGAAGGTCTCTCTTTCTTCTTTTATTCTTAAGAATGGCTTTGGAGAATACAGTAATCTAGGTTGGCAGTTATTTTCTTTCATCATTTGAAATCATCATTCCATGTTTTCCTGGCCTTTAGAGTTTCTATTGCAAAATGTACTCTATTTGGTATTTCCCTATTGCAGCTTTCAATATTTTTTCTTTATTCTGAGTTTCTGGCATTTTAAATACAATATGTCATGGATAGGTTCTTTTTTCATCATGTCTATTTCAGGTTTTAAATGCCTCTAGTACTTGAATTGTCATCTTACTCCTCAGATTTGTGAATTTTTCTCCTATTATTTCACTGAATACATTTTCTATGCCATTGACCAATATTCCTACTCCTTTCTTAAGACCAGTGAATCTTAAGTTTGGTCTTTTAATGTTGTCACAGAGTTCTTATATATCTCTTTATGGATTTTTTTTCTTTATTGTGGTTGGAATGTTCTAGTTCACCAACCTTGTCTTCAAGCCTTGATAGTTTTTCTTTTGCTTGATCTAATCTAGTGGTGAAACTTTCAGGTGTGTTTTTTTAGTTGACTTATTGAGCTTTTCATTTTCAAGCTTTACTTTTTTTAAAAATCTTTATCTCTTTATTGAAATACTTGTTCAGGGTTTTATTTTTTTTTATTTTTTTTTTTTTTGGTACTGGGGATTGAACTTGGGACCTTGCACTTTTAAGGCAGTGTGGCAACCACTGAGCTAAATTCCCAGAAAAATACTTTCTCATACCCTATATTATCTTTCTTAATTCCTTCAGCTATTTATTTCTGTCTTCTTTGAATTCATTGATCATGTTTGTAATCAATTTTTGAATTCTGTCTGACATGTCATCCACATCAATATATATGGATTGCGTTATTGGGGAATTATTACCTTTAGGAGATGTCTTTTTGTCTTGTTTTGCCATGCTTGTTATGTTTCTATTGTTGAGATATACACATTTGTTGGGATGGATATATCTTCCATTATCATATGGGGGTATATTTTTCTGTACAGTGCACTCTGGGTTGTGTGTTTCGGCATCAAATCACCCACTCAATGCTTTCAGATCACTTTGTTTTGTTTTGTTTGTTTGTTTTAATACAGGGTCTTGCTATGTAGTCCAGGCTGGCCTTGAACTCACTAAATAACTGAGGGTGGCCTCAAATTCCTGGAGATCCTCCTGCCTCAAGCTCCTGGGATTAAAGGCATGTGCTTCCATGCCTGGCTGCTTTCAGATCACTTTGAAAGGAGAAAAGAACTACTAGTAACACTGACAACTAAAAAACAAACCATATATCAACACAAAGCAAAAGCTTGTTAAAAATTATCTCTCCAATTCCACTAAGAGCGAGTATTCATATATAATGGCCGTGATTTTATAACATGCTCATGATTCTTGACTTTTTTCTTCTTCTAAATCCCATTAAAAATCTAGTGACTTTTAATTAGTGATGAATTGCTTCCTTCCAAAAGTGCATAAGTCACTGACAAATTCTATCTGAATATAATTTCAGAAGGTTCAAAAACTCCCTGGACTCCTTAGGAGTTTATGACTTTAGAACCATGCTGCTTGTCTCAATATATTTTTCAAATATCACAACTGTCAGACAATTTGAAACAGAAAGAGTGACTTAAAACATTCTTAAGATATAATGTTTTAATTCATTTTATTAAGAAAATCAATAGGCCATATAATAGTCATTTTGTGTGATTAGAGAAGAGGAAGAAATACTAACAAATTACAAGTACATTATCCAAAAAGAACAAGCATTTATTGAATGCCTACTACATATACTTACATACATAATGTACAAATATACAAATAAATTTACACATATAAATTTATGTATGATATCTACATGATACAGCAATTGTAAAAGTTATATATATATATGTAAAATATACACATATATGTATATGTAGCTACCCCTCAGTGTTCCTGGGGGATTGTTTTTAGGATCTCCCAGATGCTAAAATGTGGAAATGCTTAATTTCCTTATCTAAAATGATGGAATAGTTTCATAAAACCTATGTACATTCTCCCATATACTTTAAATTTCTAGATTACTTATTATACTAAATGCATTGTAAACGTTATGTAAAAGCTGTTATACTACATTGTTTAGGGAATAATGTCAAGAAAAGTCTGTACATCTTCAGTACAGATGAAAATTTTGTGGAATATTTTTTATCTGTGGTAGGAATCTATAGACATGAAACACACAAATATGGAGCCCTCACTGTATATAACTACTGTATACACGTATGTGTCTATATGGAGTATATATTATAAAATTTTCTCTCTATATAAAATTTTTGTAACAGCTTTATCATGTGGGAATTATTATACTAAAAAATGGAAATCGAGGTGCAAAGCAATTAAATAGCTAACCCAAACCATCTTCTACTAAATAGATCAGAATTCTAAAACCTATATCTAACTGCAGTGTTGCCTTGAAAGATGATTCTTATTTATCTTTTGTACTCTACATGAGACTTAGTACATAGGAAGTAGTCAGGAATGTTGGACTGTTGATTGAATTAAAACTAGCAGAGTCAGGAGTAGGGTTGTGCAGTAGATAACTGGAGACTAGAGAACACTCCCCCTCTCCCATCCCCACTTCCCATTTAATTTCTTTTCTGTAGAGAAGAGAGGGAGGGACATTCTACATCTAAGGTGTAGAGACAACTCTGAAAATTTTCAGAGATGTGTAAATTTACTTTATTCATCAGAGAATGATTTCAGATCTAGCAATGTGAGGGTAATAGGCTTGTATATGCCAATTTTCATTTGAAAGGAAATCCACAAAGTTAATACAACAGTAATTTGAGTAAACTATTTTCAATTTAGCAAGTCCTCTGAATATTAAAGGAAATATTCTGAGGCTCCTGAAATATAAAGAGCAATTTAAAACACGCCTATGAGGAAAATATTATAATTTCAGTATTACAACAGTTCTAAAACAAAGTCTGAATTTAAAGGAAATAATTTTATTGAAGAAAATACATGTGTGTACTCTAACAGAGGCTAGCTAATGAAGAGAGCTGAAATTTGAAAAAGGTTGAAGAAAATGAAAGCAATATCAGAACATGGGCAACTCTGAGATAGAGGCTGAATATATTTCAAAAGAATAATTCAGGGAAGTTAATAAATACTTAACTTGGGCCAGGGATTTAGCTCAGTGGTTCCGGCGCCTGCCTTGCAAGCGCAAGGTCCCGAGTTCGATCTCTGGTACAAAAATAAAATAAATAAATAAATAAATAAAATAAATACTTAACTAAGTTGAACAGTATATTAGAAGTTAAGTACAATCTCAGAAGCCAGTCAAGGCAATAAAATGATGCACAATCACTTATGTTGATTGATGAGTCAATGATTTAAAAATAATCCTTCCTTTTAGGTCAGGGCAAGATCATGATACACAGGTTTTTTAATTTCCCCAAATCCTTTCCTAAAAACATACTAAACAACTAGAATAGCAAAAGTTCTACCTACCACATCCTCCACAAAACCAACTGATAAAACATTCCCATGAGTCCCAAAACACCAGTGAATTTTGCCCACCCAAACCACAGAAACAGCAGGACACATATAGGACATGCATAGGTTCAGCAGCTCAGCAGAGGCGGTGGAGAGGAAAGAACAAGAGTTTTGATGGCACTGCAAACAGATAGGGTGGACCTCTCCTTGAGTGAAAGTCACAGCAAATATATATTGTAAGAAAACACTGAAAAAGAGAGAGCTTCAAGCTCTAATCTATGAGTGAGTAATATTAAAAGATGTCAGCCATACAGTAGGGAACCATGGAGAGATCGGAAGGTAGTGGGATGACTTAATTCAACATAAGGTAATGCTAAAAGAATTCAGATTAAACAGGACAGGAACTGTGAAAGTAAAGGAGAGAAAAGGATTAAACACTGGCAGATGAGATAGAACTCTACAGGAGGCAGATTTCTGAACATGAATGTGACTACATAAAGACATTATCTATCTATCTATCCATCCATCCATCCTGTTATAATATGGAGGAGGGAGCTCTCAAAGGTAAAAGGGTCACACAGCACATCTCAATCCCATGAGAACCACTCCTTAAAAGTATAGAACACTTGATTTTGTTAATACATAAAGGATACAAAATAAATAAGTGAGCCAATGGATAATTAATGTATATCAGAAAATTTTAAAAACAAATGAAAATTAATGTGACAAAATTGTCTACAGGAAATTAAGAAAATAATAGAAACTATAAAAGAATGGCATATATTAGAACCAAGAAACTCAGAAGTAAGATGGCTATCAGTTAAAGGTATTGTAATTCATAACTGGTTTGAATCGGTATAGTAAGAAGGTTGGTCTATTTTCAGCTTACACTATTTTGTTACCAATTGAAAGACTAGGATGCTTTTTTTGGTACCGGGGATCAAACTCAGGTTCTTGCATTTGCGAGGCAGGCAGCGGAACCACTGAGCTAAATCCCCGGCAAGACTAGGATGTTTAACTGATTTTTTTCCTTCCTGGATAGCTCTGAACTCCAATTTTACCCTAACTTCTTTAATGTATCAAAAGTTTTGCTCAAATTCTGATCTTTTCACCCATTGTTCTCAAATATGCAAATGCCTCAAACCTAAAAGCAATGGCACATATCAGATGCAACTCTCTGGGATTCCTTTTTTCCTGAATCCTGGCCTTATAAATCTTTGCTGTCTGAATGGCTTTTAAGTACCTTCAAATTGTTCTGAAATAGCTAGGCTGAAAATAAAATCACATTTATAAAAAATTTCTATTATATCATAAAGCAATGGAGAAACATACTTAAGATACTGAAGGACAAAATATTAATGATTTTTATACACACTTAAACTTATTTCAAACTATAAAAGCTACAAAAAGCAAAGCATGTGTGAACATGCAAGCACTCATGGATTACTATTCCTTGATAAATCAACGAGAGAAAAAGTTTTATGAAAAGTGAAAAGACATGCTTCAATAAGTTCCAAACACATAATAACGTGCCAATAAAAGTTATTTGAACAAATGGATACATGTATGGATATATTAGTAGAAAGATAAATTGATGTATTTCAGGATATACCTAGAAAGAAAAAGGAAAGGTCCATCCATATTACTGGTTACTATAGAATTTGGAACATAAAATCACATAATGTTACTTTTGGGAGCTAGCAGTGGTGGTGCATGCCTATAATTCCAGCACTTGGGGGGCTGAGGCAGGAGGATCACAAGTTCAAGGCCAGCCTGGACTACATTGCCAATTTGAGGCCAGCCTGAGATATATTCAAAAAAAAAACTTATCTCAGAAAACAAAAAGATGTTAGTTTTTTAGGTTAAGTATTTTTTACATATTTATTTTTAAGATAAGTAAACTGTATCTCTGAGTGTTTTGCCCAAGATATACAGATGGTCCATGGCTGAGCCAGGAAATGGATCCAGAGTTTTCTCATGCTTAGTGAAGTTCTCTTTAAAAATTTGTTCACTGACATTAAATATCATTACTCATTTCCTCTCAAAGTAAACAAATCCCATCCCCTGTATCACAAAGTAAAGTGTTTCCGCGGGACTAGGCCATGATTGTTTTTCATAAATTTAAAATTTATAATAATTTATGTTTCTTATAGAAAAATCAGAAAAAGTCTACTTATCATCCTACTATCCAATGAAAAGTATCAGTGATAAACATTTTTTCTTCATCTTTCTAGAATTTCCTAATTTTTGAACAAATGTGCATTCATATGTTTAAAACAAAAATAGAATTATATGCCCCTATTGGTTTGCAATCTTTTTCACTAAATGTATTGTGAGCATTCTTCAGTATCAATAAATACAGAACTAAATTACAAAGAAATTTTTAGATAGATTTTATATCAATGGAAGTGTAAACTTATTGTCACCTTGTATTTTATTTTCCTGAGCACTTCATGAATTTAGTTCAGTATAATTTTTAATGGTTTCTTTTTCATCTGTCTCTAATTTATGTTCTCTCTTTGTATTTGGTTGACATAAGTCTTGAATTTGCAGCCTCTTGGTCCCTCCTAAAATACAGTCAGTGTCGTCAGATGGGTTTTCCTTTGGATTGGAAAGGAGAGAAAATGAGAGCAAAAGACAGTTGTGTGCTGAGAGAAAAGTAGCTGTGAGCAGGTAAACTGGAAGTAAATGTGTGTACATACTGTGTGCTTACAGATCAGGCCTCCCAGAGAGATGCTATCAGGAGGCAAGGCTTGGAGAAGTAAGACCTGTTCACGACCTGGGCTGGTAAAGCTATAGGGAGCAGCCTAGCCTGGAGTCTTGGAGCTGGGGTAGGGGATCACCACACAGACCTTCTTCTCTTGTCAGCTCTTTCTCATGTCATATCAAACATACTAAAAGGCAAGCATTTCTCACATAAAATATTTCCATAAACCTGATGAGGGCTTAGCTGGAATTGACCACTTGACTTAAGACAGTGCCCTTTATAGACATTTAATTTAGTATTTGCTAATTTTGATTTTTCTTTCTTTGTAGGCCCAATAATTTGTTTCTTTTTGAGGCATAAAACCATGTTGCAGGCCGTTGAGATCCTTGTAGGTCTGGGCACTGTGCTTATACCACATAATGCAAGGGCCCGGAAGGTTCTGAAATCCACATTTGGGTCTAGTGTATTACATGGCACTGGTCTCACTGAATCTTTGCCATTACTCTTGCCAGGGACCCCTATCTCTGTTGGCCATAGCAATATGTGATGCAAAAATAAATAAAATCGCAGCCACAAGAGCCTCTGCTAACAGAGCATACCCTCAGGTTTTCTTGTATTAAACATATTCCCAATCCAGAATAAGTCAGCTGAAAAGAAAACAAAAACATTCTTGTTTTTATAATGGATAAAGGCCAGAGTTATTTAGTTTGGATATTATGTGTATTGTATATATAATTGTTGGATAGTTCGAGTGGATTATCTTAGTTATATAATTAATTAAAAATTTTACCAATAGCAAATGAATACCAGTGGTAGATTGCTTGGATTCAATGTCCTGCTCAGCTATTACAATTGAGTCAATAAAAACAAATATTCCATCTTTTTGCATCTCAGTTTTCTCATCAGAAACATGACAATAGTAGAGTTACCTCCTCACAGGATTATTGTAAGATATGTGTACTATATGTTGTAAGGGTATGTTGTAAGATATGTGATGCGTAAAATCACTTGAGTGCAGAGTTTGGCATGTATTAATTTCTCTAAATGTTAGTTGTTATTCGTATCACTTCTAGGGCCCCAAAATGTGGTGCATACCACCACAAAACATCCAGCTAGTTTTAAATATAGCCATACCAAAGGAGTGTTTTAATGGTAGAGAGGATATTTTGCACACATATTGAATATGATATGAAATAATAATAATAATAATAATAGTCATGATCTTTGCTCCAAACAAAGAGTTGGCAAACTCCAGCCCACCACCTTTTTTGTGTGGCCCACAAGCTAAAAATGATCTTTATTTATGAATAGTTTGGAAAAAATCAGAAGAGATGCAGAAGTGATAAATTTTTGCATAGCAAGTTTAGGAAAATATTTATCAATGAGCAATGATGTTGAACATCTTTTGATATGCCTGATGAGCCTGAGACCTCTGGGTGCTTACTAATGAGCATTGCTAGATTGGGAGGTCCCAGAGACGAGTGGAATCAAAGAAACTATAAGGGAAACTTAAAATTTCTCAAGGCTCCCTTCCTGTAATCCTTGGGCACCTGTTTGCTAGAAAGATCCCTGCACTCCCACAGTGGTTCCAGGAACAAAAGGCAAGGCAGGCCTCCCCACCTGGTCACCACAGGGGCCACATAGCAATACTCACAGGAGTTCATTTAACTGTGGATTGCTCTGAACAGTACCTGGTCCTTACACTAAGCCCCTAGACCCCACCCCCTTTTCCATTAGGCCTTGGAGCACAGAAGGGCTCTTGTTTTTCAGGAAACACAATTCTACCTTTGGATAAAGGTCCAGAACTCAGAAAAGCTGGTTTATCCTCCCTGGAGGATAAAAAGGCAAGAATCCAGAACTTAGAAACATTAAAGGAGAAAGACCTTCTTTCACCTCAGTACTCTGTGTGTGTGTGAACCTACATTTCTCTTCCTGGGATTACTTGCTCCCTCTTTTCTTCTTCTCTAAGGTACTACCTTGCTAATCCTGTTACCCTAACTGGGAAAAATTGAAAAAGTGCTAGAACTTGAGTAATATAATTGAACCCTGTTTCTTCATATAAACCACAATGAGAGAAGATTTGACTTTTGACCAAAGGCCTAAGAGGGATGATCAGGAAGACCACGTTTAATCAATTATAAATTATATAGCTTTGTCATGGTAGTGCAGACAGAGGCTTTTAGTAACAAATCTAGCGTGCTGGAAGTTATTTTCCCCATTATGGGGGGTTAAACTCCAGAATTTTGCACTGAGTGATTTTTTAAAAAATTTTGAGATAGAGTCTAAATTGCTATGTTGCCCTGGCTGGGCTTGGACTTGTGATAATGCTGCCTTAGACATCTAGAATGCTAGGATTATAGGTGTGCACCACCATGCTTGGCTTAGCATGCTGGTTTCTTAAATGTGAAAGGTAGTTGAAGACTACAAGATAAATGAACTTCTTGCTAATTGAATAATCAATAACTTCCATTTAAAAAAATGTATGCTATTATTAAAATGCTCACTAACACATATTTTTAGTATATGTTCTGCTGAAGCGAGCACGATAACACATTTTTTTCCATTAAGTTTATTGGTACATTTTAGGTATACAATAAAGTTACATTCATCATTGGGATCTGGTACCTTTTCATGATGTATCTTGGTTCTTATTTTTTCCCCATTCCCCTGCCCTCCCTTCACCCTCTCCACCTTTCCCTATTTACAAAGACTTTGTTTCCAGTTTTTCCTTTTCTCATATTTTTTTCTTTTTCCTTCTTTCCTTTCCCCTCCCCCTCCCACTTCCCCTACTCCTTTAGACCTTTTCTTCCTAGTTCACAATATCAATTATATATTTTGATCCTTTTTACACTTTTAGTTTTTCACACCAGAGAAACTATTCAGTATTTACACGTGTGTCCTATTTATTTCACTTAAGTGTATGGCCTCCATGTGCATCCACTTAGCTATAAATGTCTCTAGTTTCTCATTCTTTATGGCTGAGTTTTATAAAACTTCATTTTATAAAAAAAACACATCTTTATCCAGTCTCCAGTTGATGGGCAATTGGGCTGTTTCCAAGTTAACACATATTTTTTTTAAGTGCATTATTATTTCAGAAGGATAATCTCAGGGCAGTGCCCTTTGAGAAAGAGCTCTCTTACCATCATGTACATCAAGATCAACCATTACTCTTGGCAAAGTACAAAAATACACACATCAGTAGCTTCCGTACAATAAATACATAATCATGCATACCACAATAAAAGGCACCAAAAACTGGTCACTTAGTAGTCATAAAAATTACTAGCTGCATTAACAAAGCCACCCAAATTATCTGTACAGGAAATGTAACAATATATTTCAAAGGTGAAAACATACAAAACATCTTTAAAATAGTATACAATAAATATCTCAATTGTTGTATATATTTAAAAATTATGCCATTGTAAACAGCATGTAAACAAACAAAACTCATGTCTTGTCATTATTAAAATAATTAGATCAAAGTTATAACTTCTGCCCTGTCAGGTATATTTCACTGGCAAATGTGCTAAGTAGTTAAAAGTTTCACTCTTTTCTGCAGCAAACAGAGCCCACTGAGTAATAAATAGACATTATCTGCATCTTTGCAGATAGGAGTATTTTAGTTTCACAACAGACTACCAAAATGTAGTAAATTCTTAGCTATAAATATGCCAAGGCTAAATTAAAACTATCTTTTGCAATATAAGGAATAGAAGGAATTATACTGCTAGGTTTTCAACATGGTGATAAAGAGGAGACAATCTTTATTAAAAGGTTAAATGAATGTATTGAATAGAAGGGTAAAAGTGTCCAGCCTTCTGAGCATCTTTCTGAGTGGAGCTTTTACATAGTTGAACAAAGAACAAAGTTATCAAATTAAGAATTTTGTTTTGCTAGAGAATATAGAAATGGTTGCTACTTTATAGTGGTGAAAAACAGTGAGTTTAAAATATGCCTATCAAAATGTGAACACATAAAGTTTTCCCCACACTTACAGTAATAATAAAGAGAGTTTCTTCTGTCTCATAAAGGGACCCTATACTCTAACCATCAATAAATATTCATAACACATTTTTTTTTGGTACCAGGGATTGAACTCAGGACCTTGCACTTGCGAAGTGGTGGAACCACTGAGCTAAATTCCTGGCTCCAGGACACATATTTTTAATTGGCATTTTCCCTGAGAAAAATATGGAGACAGAAATACCGCATTCACAAAAGGCAAAATTAGTTGACTGAATTGGCAGAATCAGCAAAGGAGAAACTTGGCCTACTAAGAAACAAGGATATTTTCATGTTCAGGCACCAATTCAACTTAATTAAAATAATCAAATAAGCTACTAGTTATGTTAAATAATAAAATCAGATAGTAAGCCAAGGTCAAGTATCTAGAAACAAACGATTGTGAAGAAAAGCAATTGCCTAGGAAGTAGTAAAAGATGAGATGACAGAGTCTCACCTACATAACAATGATATATTATTATCTAAAAACTTATCTCTGCTATTTTGAACAAATTAATCTTATCCATTTTACTGCTAATAAAACTGTCTCACAGAGTTGTCCTGTAACAGATCTAACTCATAAAACTAGCAGATAATGGTAGGGGGATTTGAACTTAGGTCTGTCTAAATCCAAAACATTCTTTATTCCACTTCACAATCCAGCCTCTTTTCTGATTCCAATTTAAGCAAGCTGAGGTAAGTGGTTCTTACAATGGTTCTGGAAGCCTAGATATGGGGTGGAACAGGACTGAACTTTGGGTTGCAGATCAAAGAATAACAATAATGATATCAAGAAACAATCACAAACATAGAAATATGCCATACATCAAACCATATTAAAGAGTCAAGGAGGCAGTCCAAAAATCTATTCAAAAGAGGCCAACCAATGGTCCAAGAGGGTCTGGGTCCTCACAGGATCCTCCTTTCTTCAAAAACTCCCAAAGGGAGGGCTTTTTAGCATCATGAGAGTGGAATGATAAGGAAGGAAAAGCTATCATCACCTATAACTGGGTGAAATTTGACAGTGGCGTAACTAATTATACTAACATCCCTAGGAAGCCAGGGTGAAGGAGAATAGAACCTTTATATCTCCATCATGAATGATAATGTCAAGAACAGTAACAGCAGCTCTTAACAGCTCTTGAGGCTGCGTGACATATATATTAAGCACTTTGTAAATATTATATAATTTGATCATAACATCACTCTAAAGTGGGTGTTCTTGAGAGTCTCATTTTACAAATAAGAAAATGGAGGCTCTTGGAAGATAAAAAAGAACAGTTTTGATGAAGAAAAATAAAAATATATATGGTTTGTAATCAGTTATTAGACCAGTTGGAAACACGCCATTCAGACAGCTACAGCAGATGAAATGGGCAGTATCTTTATGATTCTGAAATGCAAACTGCCAGACATTCTCAGCAGAGAGCAATTAGTCCATGATGGGTACTGAAAGAAAGAGCGAGGTGCTGGGCATTAGCATCCTGGACACTCTTTGCTTACCGTCGTTAGCTCATTTTGCAGTTTCTCTAGTAATTCTACCAAATTTATTGTTTCCTATAAATCAAAGCGCTGTGGGACAGAACTTCATGTGTTTGATTCCAAATACTATGTTGTACTAATAGCATTTCAGTTTATAGCAAAAGCCAAGGAACTGATGGATCTGAAATCAGCGATCTAGTTACCAGGCAAGCTGTGGTATTTTATCAAGCACCAAGGTGACCATCTGAGATTGTGATCAGTCCTAAGTTACCACAGTGTCTTAATGCCCACTACCTTCTTCCTTGCATCTTGTACACTTATACTCTTCACACATGACAATCATGAAACACCTGCTACCTCTTTGGTATTCTTCAAAGCCCCGGCCCCCCGGAAGGACTGACAATGGAATTTTTGGAGCTCGGTGTAAAATGAAAGCATGTGGCCATTTGCTCTAAAATTACAAAGAATTTTAGTGATTGGGTAGCACTAAATTAGAAATCATGCAGTCCTAAAATGGGCCTGATGTGACCACACAGGTCACACTCTGCCCCATGGCCTTTGAACTTGGCATTCCTGTACCTGGATGCTCCTCCACTTCATTCGGTCTCTGTTTATCAGAAGGCCTCCCCTGAACACCTTATCTAAGGAGATTCAAAACTGTTCTCTTTTCTCTTTACTCTGAGTTATCTTTCTTTACAAGACCCAATCACTTTTCATGTGTCTTTTAAAAAAATTATCGTGTTTCCCCTCACTGGAATGCAATGCCCAAGGGAGCAGGAGCTTTGTCTTATTTATTATTGGGTTCCCAGTGTCTAGAATAGCACTTGGCACATATTAAGCATTTCACAATATTTGCTGGATGATTAAATGAATCCCATTGTTTTAGTCAATGAAAGTCAAATAACCTTGTATATTATTTTATATTTCCTTTTTAAAAATGTGCTTATGCTTCTTATACCTAAAATAAATATTGCTTTTTATGCCTCTTTTCTAAAAAGTGTTTACAGTGCTGCATCGTTTATAGATACAGAGCTACATGATGAGTAGGTGAAGTAAAAAGAACATTGTAAACCCTGGAGAGTCTCTCGTATTACAGAGCCTTGTAGAACCAATATTTTCAAGAAAGTCCTGTTTTGAAAGATATACACAGTTTTATAATCTTCTACTTCAATTTGTATTTATAATTTGAAGACAAAGAAGGTCTCCAGTTTCTCCATGGAAAACAAACTGTTAGGTTGCTGTTTTATGTGTCATGCACAGGAAACTGATACCTTCTCCTCCCCATCACCAGTGCTGTCATTAGATTCCACTGCTTCCTATCTACCTTCCTCACCTGAGAGATGGAAGAAGGGAAGGATGGAGGGAGGACAAGCCTCAGTAGACTGGGGAAAGATAGGGATTTAACTTAAGATGCATCATTTTCTCTTTCTACAGATGTTATTTGCTAGTTTTCTAATAAAGGCTTCATCAAGGTGCCAAAAAGAAAGGAATTATTTAGATAACCCCAGTGAACATGTCTGTGACTTTTTTTCTCATCAGATACCAATGACAGGCTCATTCAGCTTATCTGGCATGATCCCCATTAAATAAAACTCTCGTACATAGTTTTCAAACCTTTCGTCACTTGGCGTTTACATATTGATTTCTTTGTAGTACACTTGACCCTTAATTTGAAAACTAGTATTAGGATTTTATCATGTTGGAATTTTTTTCTCTTTCTTTCTTGGAGAGTTCTGTCTTTTTTTGTGTTTTGCCCACTGAGTAGTCCTCTTGATTCTTGTTGTTGTTGTTGTTGTTTTTGGTACCAGGGATCAAACTTGGGACCTTGCGCTTGCAAGGCAGGCAGTGGAAGCACAGAGCTAAATCCCCAGCCCCAGTCCTCTTGATTCTTGAGTTTAATAATTCTTTGGTGTGTCACCTAACCTTTTTTTCTTGCTATAGTAGCCTTTTAAAACTTTTCAATATAATCTACCTTTTCCAAAAGTTTATTTTTATTTTTATTAGTACCTGTTTGTAGTACATAATGATTACATTAATCATGGAGAGTTGGTAGATATACATAACACACTTTAATGCTTTTTACATACTCCACTCCCATGGATTTGTCCTCTTCCCTTTTGCAAAAGATCTACCTCCCTTTTTCCATCGTCTATCTTTTATTTTTCTCTTTTATTTGTATTTTGGGTTTCTCATATAAGAAAAGTCCTGCAGTATTTAAGCTTGTGTGTCTGATTTATTTCACTTAGCATTTTGGCCTGAAGGTGCATTCACTTTTCTACAAATAAAACAAACGCATCCTTCTTTATAGCACAGTAGTACTCCATTGTGTTATAAATACATTTTTTATCCCTTCATCTGATGATGAACATATAGGCCACTGATTCTCATACTAGTTATACTAGTTTACATTCCCGCCAACATTGTAAAAGGGTTCCTTTTCCCTTGCAGCCTTGCTGATATTTGTTATTGTTTGATTTCTTGATGATAGCCATTCTTTCTGAAGTAAGATGGAATCTCAGTGTTGTTTCAATTTTCATTTCTCTAATGAGCAGAGGTTTTGAACATATTTTCATGTATATATTGACAATTTGTACTTCTTCAAAGGAGGGTTTATTAATTTCAATCAGCTGTCCATTTCTAGATTGGGTGTTTTCTTATGGGGGAATCTAATTTTTATTTTTAGTTTTTTATATATTTTATAAAATATACTCCTCTGTCTGAAGAGTAACTGAAAAAATTCATTTCACATTCTCTAGGTTGTCTCTTCATTCTGTTGTTTGCCTATTTTGCTGTGCAGATGTTTGATTTGATATGATCCCACTTATTGATTCTTGATGTTATTTCTTGGCAACTGGGGTTCTGTTCAGAAAGTCCTTCTCTATGCCTAAGTCTTCAAATGTTTTACCTATTTTATCTTCCAACAGATTAAATGTTCCCATTTTAATATTTAGATCTTTAATCCATTTTTTAGTTTAGTTGAGTTCATGGCAAGATAAGGGTCTAGGTTCATCCTTCTGTATGTGGAAATCCAGTTTGTCCATCACCATTTGTTAAGAGGCTATCTTTCCTCCAGTGAAATTTATTTGGCCCCTTGTCAAAGATCAGGTAACAGAATGTACCTTAGTCTAAATCCTCTCTCCTGTTCCATTGATTCACAAGTCTGTTTTTTTTTTTTCTCCCCAAACCATGCTGTTTTTATCACAATTGCTTTGTGGTGTAACTTGAAGTCTTGGATTGTGATGCCCCTTGCCTTGCCCTTGTCTAGAACTGCTTTCTGTATTCTGGATTTCTTTGAGTTTTATATGAATTTTAGGAATTTTTTCTAGTTCTGTTAGGAATGTTGTTGGCATTTTGCTTTTGATTGCATTAAATTTATATATCAGTTTGGGGAGTGCAGGAGACCAGCTTAAAACTGCACTGAGCAGACTTTAGATATTATTGATTTGCATATGAATTCATCTATTGATTAAAATTATGAGTCACTCCAAGGCCTAAGTGTGAATTGTTAATTGACTTTTCACCTGGTGTACTGAGATAGAGTTCCCTACAGCAACAGTCACAGTTGAGATCTCAATGATCTATGAGGCTGTGAGATCTCTAATAACAAGGAAACACTGCAGTTGAGAAATTATGACTCTGTGCAACCATTGTCCAATGTCAAATGTTAGCTAAAGATAACACAGGTGGCTCATTAGCTATTATCTGCAAGATAGCACAGATGGCTTGTTAACTGTGACCTGTCCTTCACAAGTATACATAGTTACTCCCTTTTACAGCCTGGCTCATTAGTGCATTAGTTCTGTTGTTCCTTACATCTGCCTTCATGCCATGTTGGTATAGTATAATCATAAATACTGACTAATTCAGGAAGCCCATGGTCTTAGCCATGAAAGATCTAAGATCAGGTCTTTAGCCAGGAGAGAGCTAAGATAAATTCCCAGCCCCCCAAGTAATAAACTATTATTTGTTATTCTTTATTCCTTGTTCTTCTTATATTATTCTTTCATCCCTTGCTGTACCTCACTCAGGTGACTGGGAATCCTCAGGCAACTGGTTGAGCTATCAACCCAATAGGGAAGTAGTATCATTTTGACAATATTGAGTCTGCCTATCCAGGGGATGTTTTTCCATTTTCTGGTGTCCTCTTCAATTTCCTTTTTCAAAGTACTATAGTTTTCATTGTACTATAGCTTTCACTTTCTTGGTTATGTTAATTCTTAAGTATTTAATTTTTCTTGAAGAAATTATGAACAGTATTGTTTTCCTTATTTCTTTCTTGGGAGTTCATTATTGATACACAGCAATGCTATTGATTTTCGTGTATTGATTTCATATCCAGCTACCTTGATGACCTTGTTTATTAGTTCTAGGATTCTTTTGATGTAATTTGTTGGGTCTTCTATGTAAAAGGTCGTGTCATGTGTAAATAAGGATAGTTTGACTTCTTCCTTTCCTATATGTACCAGTCTATTTCTTTCTCTTGCCTCATTGAATACTGTATTAAACAGAAGTCGTGATAGTGGTCATCCTTGTCTTGTTCCTGGCTTATTCTTTCAGCTTTCCCCTTTTAATATGATGTTGGAACTAGGTTTGTAATAAATCGAGTCCAGTGTTTCTTCAGCTGTCTTCACTACAGTTGTTTACACTTTTGCTAATGCACTAAAGCCTGGCAGTTCAGGGCACAGTCTCTGAGCCTCATAAAGTGGATCCGAATCCAAAGCCACCAATGGTATATAATGCTCAGTTAGGTCAATGATTTAGCCTTTTGAGTTTTATGTTTCTAATCTGAAATTGGGAAATAGTGCCTGTCTCAGAGGGTTGCAATAGTTAAGTAAACCAATACATGCATATTGTTTAGAGCACTCTCTGATATATGTGAAGTGCCCAATAAAAACTGATAAAATATATGCTGAGTGTCTAAATAAATTTTTTTTTTACATTAAGAGTCACATTGCCATCGATTCCCCTCAAAAATACTCTCATCACTTCGAACATACTTATCCCATTGTTCTTGCCACTTTCTGAAGTAGTTCTGGAACTCTTTTGTATCTTTATGAGGTATGATAAAAATACAGTGAATGCTGTTTTGCAATATCATTCAAAATAATGGAAGACCGGAAAAAACATTAAACTTGTCTTCATCCACCTTGCTCATGGGATTTGCCACCCTGCAACTTCTGACTCTCCCCTAAAATCAAAATGACCACGAAAGGTAAATGTTTTGAGTCAGTTCTGGACATCAAGGCAGACATAACCATGCAACTACAGAAATGAAAGAGAGTTTCCAGAACTGCTTTAAAAAGTGGCATGATGGGATAAGTGTTTAGTAAGTAAGGAGTACTTTGAGGGGGAAATGATGGCAATGTGACTTCTACTATGATTTTTTAAAAATTTTAAACATTTGCTGAGTTTTTGATCATGTCTTATTTTTAACACAAATAGTTGAGTGCTTTATTTTTTTTACTCAGTGCCAGGAATCATGTTAAATTCTGAATATAAAGAAATTATCAAGATAGTCTTCCTCTTAGAACGTTCAAGTCTAGTGGTAGATCTTAGAAGGTGTGGCTCATGAGAGGGGTACTCTTACTTAGAAAACAGTCCAGATGTTGGATGGTAATCTAAGACCACTACATTTAGGCAGAAAATCTTTAATGAGTAGTTAAGTAACAATGTCGACAAGTTGTAGGTCTCTCAAACCTGTGCTTTCCTAATGGAATAATTCATTTCTCAAGGCAGCCTCCATGATTCTTTTCGCTCCACTTGTCCTCTTGCAATGTGACTTTTCTCAATCTCCAATCAAGAAGTGATGTGTTTCTGGTACCTTGGATTTGGTCTAGGCTTGTAACTTGGCTTGGCCAAGAGAATAAAGGTGAAAAAATATGGTTTGACCTGCAGGCTTAGACCTAAAGGGGCCTCACAGAATTTAGCATGATGCCTGATATATCTTGGGTTTACTTTGTCTTTTGATGGCATCAAGAGACCACATTGAGTGATCCGCCTTTCCACATGGTTTGTGTAAGTATACTTTATGATGTTCACACAATAATAAAATCATGCATTTCTCAGGATGTATGCTTATCATGAAATGATACATGCTCTAAATGGCTGAACTGTTTTAGGATGGTTTGTTTTATGGCAATAAATAACTAGAGCAGCCTTTGAAGCTTTCACTTTTACTGTCTTTGATGTTAGCCACCATGTATAAAGCCTGAAATCAATTATGGAATTAAGAAAGGCCATGTGGAGAAAGTTAAGTTCCAGCTTCCCTCATTCTTACCAAAGTCCCAGACATGTGGGTGAAGCCACTATTTTAAATTTTCTTGTATAGTTTAGCTACTGGCTGAATGTGGCCATATAAGGGAAGCCCCAGGAAGACCAGCAGAATCACCTAGACAACCTACAGAATCATAGTTTTTTTTTTTGTATTAAATTCTTTTATTGGTACATTGTAGGTATACAACACAATTACATTTCTCATTGGGAATTGTACCTTTACATAATGCATCTTGGTTATTTTTTCCACACTCCTAGCCCTCCCTTCATGCCCTCCACCTTTCCCTATTTACAAAGACTTTATTTCCATTTTTCCCATTTCTCATCATTTTTTCCTTCCTTTCTTTCCTTTCCCCTGCCCCTCCCACTACCCCTACCCCTTTGGACCTTTTCTTCCTATTTTACATTATTGATTATTCATTCTAATCATTGGTACATTTTAGGTATACAATATAATGACATTCATCATTGGAAATTTGCACCTTTACTTAGTCTCTCTTGGTTCTTATTTTTCACCCTTGCCCAACCCTCCCTTCAACCCCTCCAGTCCTCCCTATTTACAAAGATTTTGTTCCTATTTTTCCATTTTCTCATATTAATCCCATTCCCTTCTATCCTTTCCCCTAGCACTCCCACTTCCTTCCCCTTTGCCCCTTTTCTTCCTATTTCACATTACCTATTATACATTTAGTCCTTATTTACACTTTCAGTTTCTCACACCAGAGAAACTATTCAGTATTTACACATGTGTGTCCTATTTATTTCACTTAAGAGTATCACCTCAATGTGCATCCACTTAGCTATAAATGTCTCTAATTTCTCATTTTTTATGGCTAAGCAGTACTCCATTTTATAAAAAAACCACATTTTCTTTATCCAGTCTCCAGTTGATGGAGATGGGCTGTTTCCAAGTTTTAGCTATTACAAACTGTGCTGCTATGAACATGGGTGCACATATATCACTGTGGTATGATTCTTTTAATTCTTTGGGGAAGATCCCCAGCAGTGGAATAGTGGGGTCAAATGGGACTTCCAGTCCTAGTTCTTTGAGGTATCTCCTTAGTGATTTCCACAGTGCTTGCACCAGTCTACACTCCCACCAGCAGTGGAGCAGGGTTCCTCTTTCCCCACAGCCCCGCCAGCATTGGTTATTGGTTGATTTCATGATAGCAGCCATTCTTTCTGGAGTGAGGTGGAATCTCAACGTTGTTTTCATTTGCATCTCTCGAATGACCAGTGATGTCACAGGTACAGTCATGGCAGAATGGTGAAGTGTAATGTTTCTATTTCATTTTGGCCTTTCTCCAACTTTTTTCTCTCTATAGAAATGGTGTTTAGCATACCTCACTACTTCTAGTCTTTCATCCTTCTGGCAAGTCCAATCAATCTTCACTACTGAAGCCAATGTTATTAAATAAATATGTATAGGATCCTTTGACTCAACTATTTAACACATTTATTAGGGAATCTATGGGATCATTTGACTCACTTTTATAAATGCCCCACTATGGGATAAAGTCTTTGACATCTAAAGCCTCTCTTCTTGTTTCTCCAGCTCCATCTCTCAGCACCTACTTTACTTATTTTTCCCTTTGTGCAACACCTGAGGTTCCTCAAACCCAAACTTGTGTGGCCCTTCCATGCCTCTTCACAAAGCCTTCAGCCAGGAACACTCTCTCCCCACCCAACCATCTCCATTCACCTCTCAAACCTTAGCTCAAGCTTTACTTTGACTATGAAGCCCCATTATCTAGTCTCCCCAGACACCATTGACTACTCCACCCTAGAGCCCCTCACTGAAAGTCCACACTTTCCTAGCAGAGTCTTAGTAACACCTGTTGTTTGAAGTCAGTTTTTATCACCCAGCCCCAGAGCTCCTTAATCTTTTATTCTTGCTGTGTTCCCAACAGCTGGTCTGGGCTGGACCTTAATTAGAGAAGTGCTCCAGGAAATGGAAGAATTGAGACTCAGCAAGGGTCAGTCACATTGCCAATGACCTTGGATGCCATGATTATGTAAGTCAAGTGTCTGCTACTCGATGTCTCCAAGTATCTCCATCCGTCTAGAGCCACCCTTTCCTCTATCACCTAAATTTTAAAGTCTCAATCTCTCATTCTCATTCTATGGAAAGCCCAACATCATTTTCTTTTTCCTTATACTCCTCACCCCTGTAAGTATATCTGAAGCTTCAAGGGATGTAGATGAGCCAGGAGGTCCCAGTTTACTTGACCATCTCCTGCTCCCCAATTTCCTGCATATCCTAACGGTCATGCTACTGTCCTCTTTCTGTGCTGCTTCACTCTGGACAGGGTCTGTCCTATTTTTTATTCTCTCAAAACAGCTTAAACCAAGGCTGTGATGATTGGATTATTTTGAATAGATAATATATTCACACTTCATAGTTTGTAACATATGAAATGGTATAGAGTAGACATTCTTGCTCCTGGCTCTGTCCTCACTGGGCTTATTTCCTCCCTTTCCTTGCCCTAGGTAGTTACTTGATTAGCTTCTTTTGATATCACTTTAGGTTCATTTATGCAAATAAAATACAACGAGAATATGGAAAAAATTCCTTTCTATTGAACACTGTTGGCAAAAACTATGAAAATATGCTTCTGGGACCCACTTTCAAATCTGTTCTCTCATCTGCTTGCTACGGGGCTTTACACAGAACAATACTTTTATTCCCACAGAGATGCTTTCCACAGTGATTTTGTTTTGGGAGAAAAAGGTAATACAAGGTTTAAGAAGCACATTTTTATAAAATATAGGACCAGATTGTGGGCTTTCCCTGGAAATCATGAGACCAAGGTCTCTGTCACTATTCTAGCCATCCTGAACCCTTAAGACTGCAGACTTCCTCTGAGACAGCAGACTTTTATTCTTGTTTAGGGTCCCAAGCAAGACTAGAGCCAAAGAATGAATGGTTAACTCAAAGTGGGCTATTAGCCTTCACTATCCTGACACAGAAGATGTGTCACTGGCCACCTTCCCCCCAGGGCTCTTGCCTCCTGCCATTTGACTGGGTCCCTTTTGAGACCCTGCTTTCTTTTTACTTCTGCTCCAAGTCCTGGCATTCTCTTCCACTGCTACTCCCTATCTTCAGCTTCTCTGAAAATTCCTATTTCTTTTTGCTTTATATATGGAGCAATTCAACTTTGAGGGTGTCATATGACAGGTACTCCTTTGAGAATTCTAAGAAGAAATGCGGAGTCTTTTGAACAGTATTTAATTTAGGCAAGCAAGCTATGCTGTACTAATTTACATGAAGATAGGAAGCATCAGAGCATCCCTCATTAAGATTAATGATGATAACTTCATTCACTGGGCTCATCAGCTAACAAAACATCTCACCTTTTGGGAGTATGTAAAATAAATGTATATATAAATTCTTCCCTATATTGTTTTTTGGTACCCGAGATTGAACTCAGAACCTTGCACTTGCGAGCCAGGCAGCGGAACCACTGAGCTAAATACTCAGCCCCTATATATATTTTTTTTGTACCAGGGATAGAACTCGGGTCCTTGCGCTTGCGCAGCAGGCGGCGAAACCGCTGAGCTAAATCCCCGGGCCCCCCATATTGGTTTTTATAGCAAAGACAATTAGTGCGCCCAGATATTCCAGGTGTTCTACATTGCAGCCTAACTTGTAGCTAGGTTGGAGACCATGTGATTTGTTCTGAGACAATGAACTATGAGCAGAAGTGATGTTGTGTCTCTTCTGGACTGAGGCAATAGCTTCTCTGCCTTTTGACTTAAATCAAATGTAGTCAAAGACAATTAGGAGTCAGTTGCCTTCTTCTATCCCTTTCTTCCTTTGCAGTAGAGATAAAATGTTCCAGGTGGCATAGTTACAAGCTATAGGAGGGCTTGACCCATACTGGACTATGAGTGAAAACTTTTATTGTGATAAGACATCGATATTTTTTTGCGTATTTTACTAACAATTAATTGCAGATCTGTGCTACTTGAGCCAATATTTCTGGATACAGACTAAACCTAAAATATTCAAAACAATAATGTGAGAATACATCATTAAGGACATTCAAATATGTTTCCATATTCTACATGAATTACACTTTGAAAACCTTTGCAATTGCTTATACGTTTGTTAGTCTCATGGGTGTATATACAAATTCAATTAAAAGTATTCTAGCATGTTTGCATCCCTATTCTCAAAGATGGCATGGACATTAAATATTAAATACAAGCCTGTATTCCATAGCCCTTTCATTTACCTCAAGTTCTGTACATTCAGATACACGTGGAATGTCTTGCTTAGCCAACTTTCAAATATCTTTAGATCCTCCCCAAAACAACTATGTAAAATTCTGGTATGAGATTTGTTTTCTGAAAAGTTTCTCAAGGTAAATTAAAAAATCCATTTCTGCTTGTTGCAAAGGAAGTGGAATTAATTTAGAAGCTTTCTATTTAGCCTGTCTAAAGTTCCTAATGACCAGCCAATTTTTTATCATCCAACAGACACATGTCAGGCTCAACTCTGGATGTTCCAGTACCTCTTCTTCTCTCATCAGCTCAGGTGCTGTCTCATGCAGTGTGCATTTCAACTGAAATGTCAATCTCCATGACTGTCACACAGTTTTACTAGTTTTCTAGGATCCTACCGCAGAATATAAACTGAATGGCTTCTTGTCTCCTAATCTAGAGGCTCAAAGTCTGAGATAAATTGTCAGCAGGGCTGTTCTTCCTCAGAAGACACTAGGGAATGATGTGCCCCAGATTTCTTTCCCAGCTGCTAGTGGATCCTTGGCTGGTGGAAGCATATTTCTGTCTTTAGGAAGCATTATCCCTGTGTGGGTCTCTGGGTTCAAGATTTTCCCTTTGTATTAAGATATCTCAGTCATATTGAATCATTATAACTTAACTAATTACATCTGCAACAATCATATTTCCAAATAAGATTACATTCTGAAGTGCTAGGACTTCAACCTATGAGTTTTAGAGCATACAATTCAATCCATAACAATTGTCAGTGTAATCATATAACTATAATTGTTAACAACCAAGGCCTTGGAATGAGATCTGTTTGTGTTAGAATCCCATTTTTGGCCACCTGAATTTCTTTGTTTCTCAAATAGGGTCATTGACCTTGTAGAGTTGTTGGGATACTTAAATAACATATATTTAACATGATACTAGAGTAGATCTCCTTTTGTCTCACTTTTGTCCATGATCTCCAAGACTGAAAACAAAATACTTGCAAAGTACCTCGACATTCTAAAGTGAATTGATACACTACTCATACTCAATGACTTTAAAGCTATTTGGGTTTGTTTCAGACATACTCAACCACCCTATCTTTGACACAGGAACCAAACACCTTCACTGGAAGAAAGATAGCCTCTTTAATAAATGGAACTGGAAAAGCTGGCTTTCCACATGTTGAAGATTGAAACTAGATCCATATCTTTCACCATCTACTAACCTAAAATCGAAATGGATCAAAGATCTAAATATTAAAACAGAAACACTATATCTGCTGGAAAAGAGAATAGGTAGAATGCTTGAGGACATGGAGTAGGCAAAGACTTCATGAACAAAACACAGACCACACAGGAAATACTACAAAGAATCAACAACTGGTGCCTCATCTTATTAAAAAGCTTTTACACAGCAAGAGAAACCACCAACAAAGGGAAGAGACAATCTACAGAGTGGGAAAATTTTCTTACCAGCTAGTCAGATAAAAGACTATTGTCCAGAATATATAAGGAACTCAAAAAAATCAGACTCCAAAATTTAAAGACCCAGTCCAAAAATAGGCATTTGAAATAAAAAGACACTTCTCAGATAAAGAATTAGAAATGGCAAATAAATATATGAAAAAATGTTCAACACCACTGGTCATTCAAGAGATGCAAATTAAAACAATGCTGAGATTTCATCTTATTCCAGAAAGAATGACTGCTATCAAGAAATCAACCAATAACAAATGCTGGAGGGGCTGTTGGAAAAAGGAATCCTTCGCCACTGTCGGTGGGAGTGTAGACTGGTGCAACCACTGTGGAAAATCAGTATGGAGATTTCTCAAAAAACTAAAAGCAGAGGTTCCATTTGACCCAGCTATACCTCTTCTTGGTATCTTCCTGAAAGAATTAAAAGCATTATACTACAGCGATATATGCACACCCACATTTATAGAAGCACAGTTTGTAATAGCTAAATCTTGGAAACAGTCCAAATACCCATCAACTGATGAGTGGATAAAGAAGGTGTGTTTTTTTTTATACAATGGAGTACTACTCTGACATTAAGAAGTATGAGCTTGAGACATTTATAGCCAAATGGATGGACCTTAAGACTATACTCTTAAGTGAAATAAATCAGACACACATGTTTAAATACTGCATTGTTTCTCTGATGTGAGAAACTGAATGTGGAAATAAGGACTGAGATGTATAATAGATGTTGGGAAATGAGAAGAAAGTGTTCAAATGGGAAGGGGAACAAGGGAGGAGGGAGGGAGAAAGGAAGGAAGGTACAAGAAAAAAAGTGAAAATAGAAGGAAAAAGTGGAAACAAAGCTTTTGTACATAGGGGAGGGGACTTGAGGGGGGAGTGGGATAACATTAAATTAAGTTAAATTAAAAAAATAAAGTTATTTGGATTGGAATATGCAACCACCATTTTTAGTGATAAAAAAATCCAGACTGAAGAGGTCAGGGAATTTTTTCTGAAAAAAAGTTGCCTGCCTCATCACTGCAGGGGCTCAAATTTTTCCCAGGGTAGCAGAACAGTGATGAGGGGGCTTTCCGTGAGTCCTGAGTTGGGTTGTGATAAAGCTAGCCTGGAACTATTTAGAAAGGCTGAACTCAAGAGAGCTTGCTGACATGCTGGATCTCAGCTGAAAGAAAGAAAGAAAGAAAGAAAGAAAGAAAGAAAGAAAGAAAGAAAGAAAGAGCTTGCCACCAGAACTGACACTGAAGGGCACTCATCAGTGGCAGTCTGGAAAAGTGTCATAATTGGAAGGCACAGAGGGGGCTTCTCTCAGGAACCTATGTTGTAAGGGCAAATCAGAAGGATGTAAACAAAAATCCAGGGCAGAGCCTGCTGCAGACAGGCAGGTCTGCGCATGCCCTACCGAGGTCACGAGTTGCATGAAATGTGCCGAATCAGCCCTTGCCCTGGCAACAATCCACTGGACCCCAACCCCCTGCTCCTCTGTACAGCCACCTGGCTCCACACTACAAAGATGCAGAGGACACCGGACCACCAGATCATGGTACTGAGTCCCGCTGCTCCCGGCCCAGAAGTAGGGGCTTCCGAGCCACCATCCCACTGCTCCTGGTCCAGAGGAAGGGGCTTCCTGGCCACCATCCCTCCCACTGCTCCCAGCCCAGAGGAAAGGGGTTTGGATTCCTACCACTGCTCCATCCCCTGTCCCACCTCTCCCAGCTCAGAGGAGGTAACTGGTGCAGGTGCCAACAGCAACCCCCCCCGCCCCCCCCTTCGAAATGAGAAAACACGTACATAAGTCTCAAAACCAGTCTCAGTGTTCAGACTTTGTTAAATCTCAGACTTCCAGATCACCTACAGCAACCCCAAAGAGAAATGAGATGGAACACTCTGATACTCAACCACCTGGACCCACTGAACTGGCAACAAAAGGGGATCTGGAAAAAATGAAATGAGA
>NW_004624813.1:4713712-4736646 GCF_000247695.1 Heterocephalus glaber | reverse complement strand
ACGACCCTCGTGCGCTTACATCGGAAACGGCCTCCTGGTGGTCTTTGGGACCTCACAATCTGGGCACAACAACTGGAAGCTAATCTCTTTGTCTCTGGAGTATAGGATTGCTTAGGTTCACTTCCGGGTTCTGCTACTTGCTATGAAACCTCAGACAAATTCTGAATTTTCTTGTGTGTCATTTTTCTAGCCTACAAAAAGAGAATAATGATAAAACCTGGGGTGATTGTGGGAATTAAGTGAAATAACACATTACCTTAGCTAATGCTCAACAAAAGTTAGCTATTGTGAATATCATCGTTACTTCACATTGACTTTTCCCTCCTCGGAGTAGAGATTCTGACTCTGTAGCTTCATCTGAGCTCCTTCCCCCAAGTAGAGTGCTCTCTCTTTTATGGCCAGCTGCATTTCCCCATTTTCACCTTTAGGGACATAAACCTCCTACAATATACATGTGTACCCTTTCGCTGGGCATTGGTCCCACATTTTGTATTATTACTGATCCAAGAATGTGTGAGACTGAAAAAGAGTGGTTAAACCCTTCATTTTACAGCTGGAAAAGCAGAGGTCCACTAAGCCTAAATTACTTTTCCCAGGCCACATCTTTAGAACATAAACTGTGTTACAGTCTCTGTACATAATACTTAGTAGTTTACTGGCTTATTGTGTGAATTCCTAAAGTATATTGTGCTCAGTTGATTTTTACAGTCAAATCTAAAATCCTTTGCTTGCCATAGTGCCTAATCTCTTATTGTTCTCAAATATTAAAAAAATGATACTCAATTCTGTCAAAATAGAATCACAAATCTTACTAAGAAAATCATCTGGAAACAAGTTGTGCATATTATACAACGTGAGCTGGATTGCTATACGGAAGGTTATTCTGTTCAGATTTTATTTGATGCTGATTTTGTAGTGTTAGTTCTTGTAGTGACTTGTCACACATTTAAGATATCTGGCTATGTAATAGCAAAGTAAATATTTTTCATCACCATATCAGCCTTTGGATAAATACTTTATAAGGTAATTTCAGTGCTATCTTTAGCATAATAAGATAAAAGACTTTACATAACTGGATAAAAAGTAAAATTCCCGTAAACTGGTGTTGTATTTGTTTGCAAAATATGTTTTCCAGCATCTCTATAGCTGAGGAACTGAAAGTGTCACCTCTGGTAGTTATATTTATGTCTATGTGCCATTTTCAACATGGGGGGAATGAATAAGGAAGGTAAATATGAATATCCTGGGAAAGATAAAGAAAAGAGAGTGTGAGAAAGTTAGGGTAACCTCCTTTTATGGAAGTCAAAGAGCACACTCTCACAATATCTAAAGTCTCTGTGTTGGAAGTTCTCAAGACTACCCTCTAAGTCTGGTGATTCGATGAAAGGATGAACAGAGCTCACAGCTAAGATTTATTACTAAGAAAAAAATTCAAAGTAAATCAGAAGGAGGAGTAGGTGCAAAGGATGAATTCAGGAGGAAACCAGGTACATGCTTCTGAGCATTCTTTCAGTAAAGTGGTTTAAGTCCTTAAACAATGAGTTGTGACAACACATGCAAATAATTCTCTGCTGAGGTAGCTCACTACAGACTTACTGCTTAATATTTTTAATCTGAGACTCACCAAATAAGAACCTCTACCTGGCATATACCAAACTCCCAGACTCCCAGAAGGAAAGCAGTGTATAGTATAAACCAAATTGTCTGCCCAAGCACTCTAGCCATAGTGAGCCACACCTGTTGCTAAGGCAAAGTCTTATATCTTCGTAAGGAAGTTTTTCCCATCCAGGTTTCCAGATGCCAGCCAAGGGCTGACATTGCAAGCAGGCCTCTCAAGGACAGAGGCCAAGTCTGCTGTGCTAATTCTTCTCTGTACTCAGCAAAGTTTCCTCATTTCAGCATGCATAGAAAGGAATGACAATTAGCTTAATTTCATTTGAGCTAACCTGTATCTTAGGTTAGTTTGCTGAAAGTCTTACCTAGTTAGTTGACTGAGTTCAACTGAGATTCTATGAGGTATGATGAAAAACATAATGAAGATTTAAATGTATTACAGTAAAAGGAACATTGCCATTAACCTCCTTCAAAATACTCCCCCTCTCTTGGAATGCACTTATTCAATTGTTTTTGTCACTTTCTGAAACAGTTCTGAAAGTCTCTTTTTGTGTCTTTAATTGCCCTGTTGTGGTTGCCTTGATGTCCTGAATAAATTCAAAACATTTACTATTCAGGGTCATTTTTACTTTAGGGAAGAGCCAGAAATTGCAGGATGCCAGATTTGCTGAATAAGGTGGATGAGACACATCATAATTTTTTTGTTGCTAGGAATTGAACTCAGGACTTTGTGCTTGCCAGGCAGACGCTGTGCTGCTGAGCTACATTCCTGGCCCACATTATAATGTTTTTATGACCCTGCTTTTCTGTTGGATGTACTCACCAGCAGCTTTCACCATATTTTTGATCACATCTCACAAAAATACTCATGAAAGAGGACTCCCAGAACTGCTTCAGAAAGTGGCAAGAATGATGGGGTAAGTGTGTTTGAAGTGAGGGGGAATAGTTTGGGTGGGTTAATGGCAATGTGTCTGGAAAATGCATGCACCTTGAGCCTGTAATGTTAAGTGAAATAAATCGGACACACAAGCTTAAATATCTCATGGTTTCTCTTACACGAGAAAACCAAGTTATAAATAAACAGCAAAATAAAAGACAGATACTAGGAAGTAGGGAGAGATATCTTTCTCAAATGGGAAGGAGATCAAGAGATGGGGGGAGTAGGGGAATGAAGAAAGGAATTAAGATGGTTATGCACATGTACCAACTCCACACAAGGAATTTACACATTATTATTATTATTATTATTATTATTATTATTATTATTATTATTTTGGAACCGGGGATTGAACTTGCGTCGTTGCACTTGTGCAGCAGGCAGCGAAACCACTGAGCTAAATCCCTGGCCCAGGAATGTACACATTATGTATTGCAAACATGTACTAATAAAAAAATTAAACATTCACCATATAGTTTGGTCACCCCTTGTGTAGATCTGGGGCCTCAGTTCTGGCTTGTTATGGTTTAGGTCTTGAATATTCTTCCCAAAGCCTCATATGCTTAGAGGCTGCACTTTTGGAAGGTGATTAGATCATAGAGGCTCTATAGCTACATGTGCTATTGGAGGTGAGGCCTGATCAGAAGAGGTGGGTAAATGGGAGCATATATCTCCCTCCTCTGCTCCTTTCTTCTCTCTCTGCTTCCTGGCTGCCTTGTTGTGAGCAGCTTTCCTCCACAGAAGCCTCTCCCATCATGCCCTTTTCCCCTTGGAACTGGCCAGTCAGGCGTGGACTGAGACTTCTGAAACTGTGAGCCAAAGTAAACCTCTCCTTCTTTAAAAGTTGTGGGTGTTGGATATTGTGTTTCATTGACAAAGAGACTTAAGACGTGGCTGTTAATTTCTTGGTCCTTCTCCATTTTGTGTTTGCTGGAGTTCCCATCTTGCTAGGACAGCTTCTTCTTACAATGTTAGCACATGGGGTAAAATAGCTGGACCTGCTAGTGCTGTCTATGCAGATTTACCAGATGGATGTCTTGGGCTTCCTTACAGCACAGTAGTCTCACACAGTTGGCTACCTGATGGCCAGCTTCCCCCTAGCAAGCATTCTAAGAGAGCCAGAACTCCTAGAATATCACTTCTGTCATATTCTGTTAAGCAAGTCACGAAAACAAACCTGAATTTAGAGCAAGGGGAATTAGCCTCAGCAACAGGAATAACAAAGAATTTGCAGCTATTTTTAATATGCTAAAAAATGATATATCTGAATTATACCTATCTCCATTATAGTTATCTACTTTGCATGTTTCAGCTCTTAGGGGACTGACTGCATGTTCCTTAAGGGAAGAACTCAGTCTACTTCAATTTCTAACTCTCTATCATATTTAGGATTATGGTATATATTAGGTTATTATTTGTTGAATAATTAAATGTGATTAAATGCTTACTTCATACCAAGCTCTTTAAATATATTAATACTTTCAATGCCTTGTGATGTAGGCATTATTACTGCTCCCAGTTTTAGGTGAGGAAAGTGAAGCACAGAGTGGTTAAGTATTAAGCATTTAGGCATGTAGCTAGTGCTTAAGGCATGTAGCTAGTGCCAGGATCTGAACTCAGACTGACTTCTGAGAACATGCTAAATTAGCATACTCAGCTGCTTTCACCATGAGCTGGGCTTCATATGAAGAGGAATTTCCAAGGAATCCAAATTATGCTGCTGAGCTGTGCAAAAGGTTTGAGAGCTCTTAAGAGCATGAAGTCCTTTATTTTCTTTTCTTATTTTATGAGAAAAATGGGGAAAGTTGTATGAAGAAAAGGGTAAAGAATGCTAATAGTCCTGAAAAATGTTCTAGCTGGTGAAGTCATGTAATGCCATCTTGAATACATTCACAAGTCATTTGTGATCTTGAAAATATGCTATTTTAAATCTGTGAATACAAAGGGAGATACAAAGAAAATAACTCAGAAATGAAAAGAAATGTCATATCATTTTATATGGGCTCTGGCTTTTATTTGATTCTGAACAATTGATCACTTTCATTTTTAAAATCATAGGCACCAAAACATAAATCTAAATAAAATGCTTGACTTCTGGTAGATGTTTCATTAAAAATTAATTAAGATTAGGAACTTCTTTTTTTTTGACACAGTGAAGGTGAGCACTACAAAGGGAGCAGTATATAGGAGACCCTTCCCTAGGAAGTAGCTGTTTCTGCTTGGAAATGATTGAAGGGGAGTGCAGAGTATCTGACAATACAGGGAAGAGGGGGCAGAAGAGAATCCTAAATTACAGGAGGGGACAATAGTGAGGAGGAAATAAGTTAAATGAATAGCTGACTTAATAAGTTAACGATAAGTTAAATGAATAGGCATACAGAACTATCTGGACAGATTCCACTCTAAGTAATAAAAAATGAAAGATGGTAAAGTCTGATGCAAGTTGGAAATTTAATTCTCACTCACAGGAAAAGCAGTCTGGAGATTAATGACAGTCCCATGGTTTTGGAGAACCACCTTGCTATCCTGTTGTACTTTAGAGGTTTCAGCCCATAGTCTGCTGACTCCAAGGCAGGAATGGCAGGAAGGTAGAAGGGTCTGGCAGATGAAAGCTGCTCACAGCATGGCAGCCAGGGAGCAAGGAGAGAAGGGAGAAGCCAGGTAGGGAGATACACCCTTCCAGGTCATACCCTCAGTGGCCACCTCTTCCGACCTGACCTGCTAACAACAAGTCAGTTATATTGCCCCCATGATTCATTCACCTTTAATAGCATTGCCTCTGGATGCCTGAGAGTTTTGGCGGTCATTCTTGGTCTAAGTCATCATAATAAGCAAGCATGAAAATAGTTGATGTGCTCTATTCTTTCATTTATATGAAAAATCAGCTTTTACTCCTCTAGTTTCCAGGCCTTCAGTCATGAAAATTTCAACTAAGGCAGGCATTAGAACATTCCAGAAGCAGGAATCTGTTATTCTGTAGTCAGCCTCAGGCAAGAAAAAGTCCCTAAAACTAGTTAGGAACCCCAGGCATTTAGAAATTAAGCTAAAGGCACCACTTCTACCTGTACCTATAGGTACAGGCCATAGGTCTCACTGAATTTTTTTCTTTCTTAATACAAGGGGGGAGGAGGGGAGTGTCTCTAAAATATTTTAGCTAAATATTTTAAATATCTTTAATTTAGCCAATCAAAGTTTCTTTTGGCATTATCATGTTATTACACTGTTAATTTTATTCACCCTTAAAAGCTTATTTCTGAAATTCACTGAGAATATTAACAGAGTCCATTTCTGTTCCAAATATGAATGATAGGAATAGAGTAGCTCCTTCTAAGATATAGGCTTTTTCTATTGGAATAATGATGCTAACTTTGGAGTGTGAACTTTCAGGTAAAATTTTAGCTGACTGTACCTGAACTGTAAAAACATAGCTAGGACAAATAAAATATCTAAATTAATGTAATTTGTCATCTTCAAAACAAAGCTTGTATACATACTTCTGCTCTGATCTCATTGGTTGGAACTTGGTAATATGGTCATAACCAGCTTTCAATAAAGGTGTGAAAGGCAGCCCTTATTGGTGGAAGCCATATGCCCATGTACAGTAGGTAGTATTTCCAAGGAGAAAGAGATGAGTGAACACTTTATGACCTCTGGAAGGTTGCCTGTGCAGAGAAGAGACTAGCCATAGTTGCTCAATACTTTCACTGACATGCTACTCCGCCCTTAGACTGGGACATTTTCCAGATATGAGGAATAGTCCCATGTCTTCCCAGAAACTGGTTAGAATTGTTGTAATGGATTAATGATAGGTAGATATGTGACAGCAAAAATTCTTCCATTAATTTCATCCTGCTTTAGGTTATGTTAGGATCTTCCCACTAAATGCTTGTCCATGGACTGGAAATTTCAGTGTATGTCCAGAGCTGGTTAGACGCTAACTTTGCATTTTAACAAGATTGACAGATGATTCCCATGTGTAGTAAAGTTTCAGAAGCATTGTTGTTGTAGTATGCTTTCTCGTCTTCTCTCAAAATACAACTACCCAAACAACCTGTAACTGGGGCCAAAGTTTCCTTCAGCAGGCTAACTCAGACCTAGAGTACAGAAGTAAGTCTGTGAGTTTGTTCATGAACAAATGGTACATTGTAGTTTAGATAATAAATTACTCAACATTTCATATAGATTAGTTTTTTATCTCATACAAAAAGCAATTAATATGCTTTGGGATCTATGGGAGAGAATAACCAGAAGAATATACTAAAAGTGAATCTAACTGGATTGTGGAACTCTGGCAAATTTCTTTGTTCAACTTTGCCATACTTTTCAAACTTATTTTTTGAACATGAACTATTTCAAAGTGGAAAAAAATATTCTGACTACATATTTGTGTTAGTTTTAGAAATCAGTTTGGTAGTTGAATAAAAAGGAAATCTCTTACTAATCTGGGAAAGAACAGAGATGGCACAGGATCATTATAACCCACCCAAGAAAAGCTTCTGCCTCTGCCAAAGTAAACTGCTTATTCATAGGAGATGGACTGTGTTTGTTTTGCAATATTACTCTGAACTGCTTACTTTTGCAATTCAAAAAAACTTAACACCATTTCCAAACTTTGCTTTAAAAGTGTTTTCATATTGAAACTTGGCACAAAAATTTAATAAAATTTTCTTCTGGTAATTTAAATGATTTAATTCAACCACACTTATTGGACAGCTGAAGGTTACTCAGCTCTGAATTTGTTTTGTCCACTTCGGAGGGAAAGTATGAAGAATGAAGAGCAACAGTACTTGCCTTTTGGAACTCATTTTGGAGGACTATTTTAATTTATTTCTTAATTCATTTTCAAAGTTAGATTTTAAATGTGTTGAAATAATTTTGTTCTGGTTGGACACTTTTATAATTCTATACAAGTTTCTAAAATCCATGATATATCTGATCCAATTGATACAGAAATCAACACTTAACATCAAAGGTCAAGATGCAAATAGAGGGCCTCCTTTCACAATAGCAAATGTGTACAAACATTAAAGGCATTGGGTCTTTCTCCTGCTGCTTCTAGGAAAAGATGAAGAAGGATGAACGAAGAGAGCAGAGGGAGCATTAAGTTTCTCTAATCAGTTGCTGGCAAGAACTCTTATAGGAGAGGTTGCAACAGAAATTGCCTGCCTGATGCTGACTCTTAAAACAAATTTTTGAAGACTAAATTTTTATTCTAGTAGCAGGAATTGATTAAAATTACTAAAAGCAGCTGAAGATTAGTATGGGATATGCTATCAGAGAATTTGCAAACCATAACTTCTAATTTTTTAGCATTTTATTTTGTGTATAATTGGTGATTGGCATATATGCTAATTGTATAGAGATTTGTTAAATAAGCCTCTTTTTAAAAAATAAAACATGCAAATCAAATAATAAAGTTAATGGATTTTTAGGTTGCAAAGACTACAAACTCACTCAAATTAGCTTAGAGAGATTTATTTCAATGTTATGGATATCATAGCATTCCATGCAGTTGGGCCTCAAACAAACTAGAAAGCTGTTCAGAACAAAGATATATTCCTTCTCTTCTTCTCACTTAAATGCAGCTTCTTTTTCAACATGTATACCATTTTGTCTCTGAAGATCAATTTCATTTGCTTACTTATCATTTTGCAAATAGCTTCCTCAGCCACTAAGCTGAATAACTTTACCATTACAGTTCTCACCCCTGACTAGTATCAATCTCTATATTTTATAGTTTGAATGAATGATGGAGAGAATCCATCATTAATGGATTGGTATGGATCTCTGTTCTAGTTAAGCCACACCAGACAATGGCTTTTCATCAACCAGTAGATTAGCTGCCTGTCTGGGGCAGATACCTGCCCTATCAGCATGGGTGGGGAAGGGGAAGTGCCTGTGATGTGCTTGAGTGCCTATTCTTATGGGCACTCCCTTCTTCAGATGAATAAAATAAATCAATAATGCCACTGAAGTTTACCCCGACAAGCTAAAATGTATAAAGCAAAACTATAGAAGTCAGTGCACATGAAATAATTATGTAACTTAAGTGGCCAAATTAATAGTATGAAAATAAGTAAATACCAAATGGTAAGAATCACATACGATCTTCACTGACCTAAGAAAGCTTATGACAACGTGGAATGTTTGAATGCTTATGATATTCATATTGTCAGATATGTCAAACATATTTACAGGAAAAAGGCTATGTTCTTTGATTAATTAGTTACATACTAAAATTAGCATTATGTTGTCTAAAGAATTCTGGTTCAAGTTGGCTGATGAAATGAATGCTCATGAATAAAAATATAGAGAGAATAAAATAAAAAAGAACACAATGAAAGGAATGGGAGGGATAATTTGTATCCAGGAGATTCCAGGACTCTCTGGGAAGCTTATCAGTATTGATGGGGTATAGTAGAGAAAGCCATAATCAAGGTCATACCATGGAGAGGACCGTCCAGCTCTGGGGAGGTTCTGGACTTTTGTGCAGCAGACACAGCGGAGGATGGGTTTCAGAAATTAGATCAAAAGGACTTTCAGTCATGTTAGTCAGCTTTCCATCACTGTGACAAAATATCTAAGACAAGCAACTTCTAAGGAGGAAAAATGTGTTTTGTTTCACAGTTTTCAAGGTTCTATTTCATGGTTGGTTGGCTCTGTTGCTTTGGATTTATGGCAGCACAGTATATCATAGGAGTACGTGGTCGAGATGACCTGTTTATCTCATGGGGGCCAGGGAGCAGGGGGTGGGGTGGGATCCCAGTAGCCCCCTCAAGGACCTGCCTACAACAATCTAAGTTTCTTTCATGAGACTGTACCCCCTAACAGTTCTACTACCACCCAAGGGCACCACAGTCTGTAGCCCAAGCCTTTTAGCACATGGGCCTTTGAAAGATTCCAGATTTAAAATCGAATAGTCATTTATCCCAGGCCAAAATTGGGGGGTTTGAAATCTTAGGTAACTGCCTAGGAAGAATAGGGACGATGACAAGGAAAAATATTTCTATAGCAAATACCTCTTAATTCTGACATGAAAGGGTTCCCAGAGTTGAGGCTGGCTTGTACCTGTGCACATTCTAAGAAGCCTGCCACCAACCAGCCGGTGCAGCTTCCAGAAAGTCGTTATATTACCATGTTCTTTGAAAAATTCTTTTCATGTTGGCATAATTCCTAGATTATAAAAAAGTTGGAAGAGAAATAAAAAAAATTTCCATGTACAGTATACCCAGGTTCTGAAATATTAACATTTTAACATATGTAGTTTTTCCTTTCTCTCCCTGTCTCTATCTCTCTTTGTCTTCCTCTTTCTCTCTCCCTATCATGTTCTCTCTACATAGAAACATAGGTAAAGAGGTAAAGAGAGAGAGATGGAAAGATCCATCCATATATATATTATATACACATTATATATATAATGTAATTTTTTCTGAACCATTTGAGTTAATTGTAGATGTTGCTCCTTTATTTTTAGATACTCAAATGTGTCTTTCTTCCATCTTTCCTTCCTTCCTTCCTTCTTTTCTCCGCCTCCCCCCCACTCCCCCGTTGCTTTGTTTTGTTTTTGTGGTACTGGGTAATGGGGATTGGATCCAGGACTTTTACACTGAACTATATTACCAGCCCTCCACCTCAACTTATTTGTGTGTGTGTGTGTGTGTGTGTGTGTGTGTGTGTGTGGAACTGAATATCAAACCCAGGGCCTTTATACTAAGCTCAAACCCCAGCCCTTTTTTACTTTTTAATTTGAGACAGGGTCTTACTAAATTGCTCAGTTGCCCAGGTTTGGCTGGAACTTCTGATCCCGCCAGAGTGCAGGCATTACAGGAATGACCCAACACTACTGGCTTTAAATGTGCATTTCTTAAAAATTTCTGTCATAACTATTAGAAAAACATCAAGATCAAGAAATTAACATTGATAAAATACTATTATCTAATTGTAGACTGTATTTGGATTTTGCTGATTATTATTAAAAAATCTTTTAGCAAAAGTATTTTCCAAGGCTAGGGTGTGGCCCAGTGGTAGAACACTAGCCTAGCAAGCATGAAACCCTAGATTCAATACCCAGCACCACACACACACACACAGAAAGAAGAAAAAAAGAAATTTCTACATCACATTGCATTCTATTGGCTTATCTCTTTAATCTCTTTGAATGAGGACCAACATTCACATCCCACTATTTGTGTTTCATAGAACTCACAGTGGAGACTACTGGTCAATTATTTTGTAGGATGTCTCTCAGTATAGGTATGTCTAATGTTTCCTCATAATTAAATTCATATTATTTACCTTTGGCCGAAATATCACAGGAATTTTTTTTTTTCCTCAGTGTATTATTTCTTTTTTTTTTTTTTTTGGTACCTAGGATCAAACTCCGGTCCTTGTGTTTGAAAGGCAGGCGGAAGAACCACTGAGTTAAATCCCTGGCCCCTCAGCTCTTGAATGTGGCCACCTACCTATCATGTTAATTTGTTCCATCATTGACTTACTCTTAATCTGAGCAACAACCACAGGTCACTAAATATCAGACGAAAATCTCCAAAATAAAAGAAAAATCCAAAATAAACAACAGGAAGAAACAGTGACATCAAAAGAAAGACATAATTTAGGGAAGAGAAATATACTTTTAAAAAGGAGAAACTTTCCAATTGGTGACTTTTGAGATTTGAGAAGCCACTGTGCACAAAAAAATGATAATTTTTACTATGAAAAGTATTGCTCTTAGAAAATAAAATTGGAATTATAGAACCAACAGTAAAGATAAGGTTTTAGAGATGAATTCAAGAAATTCACCCAGGAAATCTAACAATAAGAAAGAGAGATATGAGAAATAAGGTATAAAAAACATGGCAGACCCATACAGGGTACTATATTAGGATTGGATGTGACTACATACTGTAAAAAAAAAAAAAAATCACAAAATGATCTAAGATTGAGAAGACAGAACTTTCTCACTTACATAAAATAAAAAGAAAGTTCAAGATGATTAGGTGATTTCAGTTGAGTCACCAGAAACAAATCTTACCTTCCATTTTACTATCTGCCAAATGATTTCTGTTTGTACAGACACTTCATGGTTCAAGATTGAAGCAGATTAGGGTGTGGCAAACTGGCTGGGCAGACTGTGACTTGTCAATCACAGAGATTCATCAGACATGCCCAAACCCTGAACCTGGAACCAATCAGAAAGTGCTATCTCCAATTATTATCATGAGAAGTCAAACAGGTTTTTGATAGGATGGCCTAGATCTAATATTAGCCTGAGGAGTGGGGCATACAAAAGATGGCCACAATTAAGCTCTTGGTCATTGTGCTCTCTCTTTTACAGTGGTCTGGTCTCACACTGTAGAGTGCACTTCCTTTCCTGTTTTTAATTGGCCCACACTCTCTCTGCAGAGTATGCTTCTTTTCCTACTTTTAATGTACATAAAACCTCACTACCTTTTGGATTTGTCTTGACCAGTTCTTTGTTCAGAACAGAAAGAACCTAGGAAGCACTTCTAGGAGGAGACCCCAGAATCCCAGAACCTCAGAACCTGGTAATAAGACGACTGCTAGATCTCAAATCATTATATCTAAATCCAGGCCAGAAAAAGAAGTCAAATCAGAAGACAGAAAAAAAAAAAGAAAAACAAAACAAAACCCTTCTAAAGCTGTGGCAACTAATTAATTTAAGCAGCTTTCCAATAATTTTTCTTATATCATACTGACCAACCTAGCTGCAAGAAAAACTAGGAAAAGTAGTCTTTTATTCTGGGCAGCAATATAACCAGATAAAAAGGTCAGAATACTCAATAAGGAGGGCATTACTGCTCTCCAGTTAGGACATTAGCAGCTTCTGCCACATGGTTTAATATATAATATAGTTTGCAAGGCAGAAAGGGGATACAAATCATTAATTTTAAAGTTTCTAACAAATGCCTAACAGGATACATTTTTATACACATAGTCACAACAATTTAAAATTTTATTAATCTAAGTATTAAAAAGCATAATTCCAAGCAAAAAGTGATGTAATGAATCTGTGAAAGATACTCAAACATGTTAAAATTAGTAGATTTTCAATGAAAACAAAAATTATATATTTTTCAGTTTTTAGAAAGTGTTTTCTCATCAACTATTGGAATAATATAAGTATATTCAGCTTTTTGGGATTAAACTTTGGCAGCATTTATCAAAATATAAATATAGTAGTGTTTATTGATGCTGTAACAAATTAACATAAACTCAGTGGTTTTTAAAACAAATATATAAAGACACACATGCAAATTTATTAACTTAAATTCTGTAGGTCAGAAGGCTGGTATTGGTCTCTTTAGATTAAAACCCAAATGTCATCAGGGCTATGTTCCATTTTGGGTGCTCTGTGATCCATTTGTAGAATCTAGATTTCTAGGTTTTAAAATCCATTTCTGGCTTATTTGGGTCTTTAGTGAAATTCAGTTCCTTGCTGATCTAAGTCCAAGTTCCTGAATGTTCTCATGGGTACTGGCTGGGGGTGGTTCCAGCTTCTAGAGTCCACCTGCATTCTGAGACACATAGTCCCCTCTTCTAGCTTTGAGACCAGAAGTGGTGGCTTGAGTCCTTCTCACACTTCAGTGTCTTTCTGTTTCAAATGAATCAGTTGAGAAAGCCCTCCTCTTTCAAGGACTCATAATTACATCTCACGCACCCAGATAATCCAAAATAATCTTCCTGTCTTAAGGTCACCAACTGTAATACTCTCTGTCAAATCCCTTTTGTTATGTAAAACAACAAATTCATAGGCTTGGAAGATTAACCATAGACATCTGAGGGGATGAGGATCATTATTCTGTCTATTGCAGTAAAATATACATTTCATTTTACTCAGTAATAACACACACAGACATGACTCACACACCCTAAAATCTGGGAGATGGGAGAGACTAAACCAACATTGAACTTTTTAGCAGCATCATGACTTCCTCAGAAAAATATGAAGCAAGGCTTTCAAATTTCTATGGAAAATAATTTAAAATCCAGATTGCTATGTTTAGCCAAACTATCAATAGAGAAAGGCATTTTAAATACTTGAGGATTAGAAATTCTATCTCCAACATATCCTTTCATTAAAAGTTTCTTCAGGATGGATTTCAGTAGTAAGAGTAATAAAAGCAAGAAGAATGGGGTGGTGGTGGGGTCAACATAGGGAGCAGTCACTGGAACCCAGGAGAATGGGCTGTCAGGCCCCAGGAAGAGTGCTGGGCAGCAGCCTAATGCTTTAGAAATCAGCCTGCAAATGGCCCACAGTGGACTAAGGACTCTGGATGGGAAATGCTCAGAAAAGCCCGGCATGGATTGGACTGATTTATCATTGAGAGCTTGAAAACTTGAGGATACAGTAGTGCCTCAGTTTTTGTTGTTTAATGACTCTGGGAGGCACAAAACTGAGGACCAAACAAATTATTTGGCTGGAAGGTATAAGGAATCACCAGGCAACCTACACTGACAAGTTCTAGCTTGTGCATCTGGTGCCAAGCAAAGGATAAACATGACAAAATTTCTGCATCAAAATTCCTCGAGTATCAAATTCCAGGGTATGACTGTGTAATAAAGGTACAGAACACATGGGAGGGAGTGTCCTGTTTTAAGCACTTGGTGACATACATATTAAAAAAATGAAACAAAAAATCCCAGAGTTTTGGAAGCTGAACAAGGAATAGTCTCTTTTCCATATCTGCAGTCAAGGCCCTGACGCAGTGAAGAACGATACTCCCCCACAAGCCTGGTCAAACCCCGTCATGTTTGTATGTAGTGACTTTACATGGGAAGAGATCTTGAAGGGTGCGTTCACAGGAGTTACTTACAGATAGGATTTTAGTGATTTGTTTTCTTGTTGTTTATCTGTATCTTCTAAGTTTTCAAAAGTGACCGTATACTCATTATCATGCAAGTGTAAGGAAAACTATAGCATTATTATGGGGGGGGGCAGGCGACATGAGCTTTGGAGACAGGAAATGGCTTCAAATCCTGATTTAGTACTTAAACCAATGGGCAAAGTCCATCACTCTGTATTTCTTTAAGACCTACCTAGCAGGACTACACAAAAGGCCAAAAAGCATTAAAAGGTTTTTCCAGGCACACATTCAGGTTTGCTGCATGCTTATGTGCAAAGCACTGAGCTAGGCACAGGAGGCTGAGAGAGGAACAAGACAGGGCCTGTACAGGAGATACTCCAAGTCAGAGCAGGAGCAGACTGAGAGAGGCCAGGGCTGTGTTCAGTGTAAACACAGTGCCCTGGCGTCCCAGAAAATTGGCAGCTGCCCTCACCTGGAAGAAGCTCAGTGAGACTTCTCAGAAGAGATGACCCGAGATGTGCTGTGAAAGGCAGGTGGGAGTAAGCTAGCTGGAGGGTGTGAAGACCAGGGGCATTTGGGGCAAGTGCCTACAGTGGGTGTGCAGGATCATGGGCATCCAGAAGCTGCTAGTGGCCTGAAGCCTGAGGGCCACAGGCCATGTGATTCAGGGTGGGTGTGTGGGATCTAGGTTAGGAAGAACCATGGGCTCTGCTAAGGGCCTCCAGGGGCGATGGACTAGACAGGAATAAAACTGAGATTATTTATGCTAGAGTTTAGAAAAAACGTTATAAGACGAACCTGGAAGTCTCTCCTGCCCTATCTAATCAGATTCCTCTCCCTCTCCTTATTTTCTTTCGCTGCACCCTGCTTATTTCCTTCTTAGAACTTCACTTTATATTATAAACCTGTTTGCTCATTTGCTTGTTTATATTCTCGCCCGTTAGGGTGTAAGCTTTGAAGAGCAGAGGCAGTTTCATTCACCAACACAGTGCGTATACCCTGTATCTACAGAGTACTAGGCACTTAGTAACTATTTGTTGTATAAATGAATATCCAGGGCAAAGTAGCAACCATGCAAATGGAAAGAAGAAAAGGTTTGAGTGATATGATGATGCAGACTACAAAAACTTGGTGATTGATGGAAAGAGTTTGCTGAGGTGAGAGCTGAGGGGTAGTGAATGGAAAAACACAGACTTCTAGAGTCTGACTTGGAAGACAACAAAACTTAGTGGCTAGAGGGTGAGTGTGTATAAAGTGAGGTGGGTTGCTAGGATAATAAGGAGAGCAACTTCTGCCAGGGAGGTATTACAACCTCAACTCACCCCACAGTTATAACTCTTCTGCCTTCTTGTTTTTGCAGTGATTCCCAAACTTTGCTACATTATCAACTGGAAAGTTTGGGGAAATCTCCACGGCTGGACCCTTCACTATACTAAATCTGGGGATAGAGGCAGAACAGTAGTATCTTACAATTCTGAAACACTGATCTTCCCTGGACCTTTGTCCTACAGGCTCCCAGATGAGTAGTTTCCTTCCAGCCCCTTCATATAGAAACTTTGGACTAATGTTGCTCTATTTGCACTGTAAGCCTGCAACTGGCTTCCATTCTCTGTCAGAGCTGGGTTCTGGCACTGAAGTCCCACTACAAATATTTGTTCCTGACATTTACTGCTGCCCTGCATGTATGTCACCTGGACCAATATTTGCATTTATAGAAGACTGCACTTAACAATGTTGAATGATATACTTTGTTCAGAAAGTGTAAATAATTACGGATGGTTTGAGTTTTCCTGTTTCCTTTTGAACCTTGGAATACATAGAGATAGTTCATTGTCCTTTTACATCTTTTGTCCACTCACTGAGCAACTTGAGTCTATACAAATAACTCCAATTTTGATTTCTTGGCAATAACCAGGGAGAGTTTTTCTGGTCAGTAGTATGGGAAGGGAAGAAGAATGGTGTATTGTGCACCAAAGCAAAATTGGGTCAATTTTGTCAGAGAGGACTCATGGTGTTTTCTGTTATAGAAACTATGATAAGCTTCTGTGGTTACAGAGACCTCAGTTACAGCACTCAAAATGATAAGAGGTTAATGAGTGCTGAGAAACCACTGCATGAAATTTTATCAATTAATATGTTAAAAATTAATAATTTTTTTCTTCATAGTTTGTGTGTGACTTGACAATAAAAACTGTTAATATTTTATGTTTTAGTTTATACATAGTACATTCTTTTTGGTTGTAAGGATCCTGAAGACAAGTTTTGGCCTTTGAGACTTTGCTTTATTTTATGGGAAATTCCTAAGAGTGCTGGAGGGAGGGATGTTGCTTCCTCTCCAGCATAAGCCTAGTGAAAAAGCAGAGGTGGTTTCATTTGGGGGAAGGGATCTCATGTGAAAGCTGGGAGGGTTTGATCTGGTGTGGAACTGTAAGTAATTTAATGACTATTTTGCAGGGGGTGGAGTCAGGTGAGGGATGAAGTTGAAGAGGTAGGTGTTTGGGGGTAGGTCACATCTCATATGCTCCTTCTATGCTAGCTTGAGTCTCTAGTCTTTCTGCACTGTAACCTGCACATTGGCCTTCCAAAAGTGTGCATCTGATCATTTTGCTTCCTTTTTGAAACAACATAACACAAAAGGAAACACTGAAACAATCCCTCTTGCCCAATAGATAAAAACTAAATTCTTTAGCTCTCAGTCAAGTTTTGAAATTGTCTCCTGCTTCTTACTCACACCAACCTTATTCTTTGGGCAGTGGAGACTTTTTCTGACTGCCCCTCACTCTTCCTAACTTCAGTGAGTTTGCTTATACAATATTTTCCTTTTGCTTTTTTCCCCTAGGATGTCCATTCTCCATTGCCACCTAGGGAGACTTACCCACACTTGAGAGCCTAATTGAAACATGATTTCATAAAATTTTTATTAACAAAATTTAAAATATAATAAAAAGGCAAATACCAAATATATAGGTATGTGAAGAAAGATTTAGGCAACACTTCAAGTATCCATTCACAGGAGAATGGATAAAAGAATCCAATCAGTTGTTTATAAAATTTGGTAGAAGCCCCTAGGAATCAACTTAACAAAAGAAATCAAAGAGCTCTTTTCTGAAAACTATAGCACTCTGAAAAAAAGAGATTGAAGATGATATCAGAAAATGGAAAGACATCCCTTGTTCCTGGGTAGGAAGAACCAACATAGTGAAAATAGCCATGCTTCCAAAACTGCTATATAGATTCAATGCAATTCCAATTGAAATTCCAGCAGCATACTTCGTGGACCTTGAGAAAACAATAAAAAATTCGTTTGGAACCAGAAGAAACCTAGAATAGCAAAAGCAATACTAGGCAATAAAGACAAGGTAGGGGGTATCACAATCCCCAACTTGAAACTATACTACAAAGCTACTGAGATAAAAACAGCATGGTACTGGCAAAGAAACAGACCCGAGGACCAGTGGAACAGATTAGAAGATGCAGAAACAACTCCAGACACACTCAGCCACCTCATCTATGACAAAGGAGCCAAACACCCTCACTGGAGGAAAGATAGCCTCCTTAATAAATGGTACTGGAAAAAAAGAATCTGAACATTAACAGCGCGCCAGAAATCCTTTCTCCAGTCACTGTTTCAACTGAAGGGTAATGATTTCAGATTATCAGGCACAGATTAATTTCAAATTTGAAAATTTATCTATATTATTATATGTATTTATAGATGATTCATCCTTGTGGCTGTATAGTATTCCATTGTGTGACTATATCACAATCTAGTTATTTATTCTACTGTTGAGAGGACTTTTGTTACTTTGAACCTTCTAATATATTCTTTTAGTGAAAGTACATATGGATTTTTGTTGTGCATTTTCATAATAGAGTTATTGGGTCATAGCATAGGCTTATGCAGATACTGCCAAACACTTTTCCAAAGCAAATGTATAAATTTTAGACCCACTGTCTTAGCTATTTTCTCTCCTTGCCGAGATATAATACCTGATACCAACAACTTAAAGGAGGAGAGGTTTATTTTGGCTCACAGTTACAGTCTCTGATTGGCTGGTTCCAAGCAGAAACAACATGGTAGGAGGGTCAGGTGGACAAAAGGCTGCTCACATCATGCTGGCCAGGAAGCAAAGAGAGAAGGCAGGAACCAAAGAAAAGATATACTCTCTTAGATCACACTCCTGTGACCTGCCTCTTCCAGACCAGGCCCTACCTCCCAACAGCACACCCAGTGTGAGCTCATCAATGGACCATCTGACTGAGTACAGTGGCCTATGATCCAATTACCCTCCAAAAGCCTGCCTCTGAGCACACAGGTTCCAGTTGCTCCACATCCTCACTGTCACTTGGCATCTTCCACCTATTTCATTTGTGTTATTCTGGTGGGGTTGCATTGTGATTTTAATTTGTATTTCTCTGAAGACGACTTGGAGTCTTTGGTGTTTAAACATTCACACAGCCTTTATTATTTTACATTGTTTTCTATTGTGTATGTCTATGTATTTTTCTGAGAGGAGGGACCAATTCTTGAATATATACATTTCAGGTCACCTAAATTTTAAATAGTAATCAATAAATATTTATTGAATTAATGTATAATCATTACTACCATTTATTGAGGACTTGCTTTCTACCAGGTACTGTTATTAGCATTTTATGTACATCATCTTATGTGCTCTTAATTCCAAGTTCCTGGGGGGAAAAGATTGGCTAACTTGGATCAGTTTTTCCAATCAACTGTATCCAAATGGCACAGAGTTACAGACTACCAACATGGTTTCTGGAGACCCAGGATGTGGATTGGGAAGCCATTCTCAGAGAAAGGCATAGCTCATGGTTGAGAAGACCCTCCAAAAAGCATCTACCACACAGTTTCCATTCAGGCAATGCAGAGAGGTAGGGTAATGAATCAGGTAAGGTAATCTTCCCTCCAATCCTTCTACCTTCAGTTTTTATTTTTTAGCTGTGTTTTAAAATTAAATTTGAAAAATATAATGCTTTCCTGCTTTTAAAAAGAGAGCACAGGGAAAATTCTAAAGTACGTACTGGAATACTGGGGATTAATGCAAAGCTTTGCACATTCTGGGCAAGTGCTGTACCACTGAGGTCTATATCTTAATAGGTATGGTGGTTACATGGGAGCATATACATGCAAAACTTTAAAAAAATTAAGACAGCACCAAGAAATTGAGATCCCTGACTCAAGTCCTATGCCAGTAATCAATGTAAAAAAAGAAAGAAAGGAATGTATATGAATACATTTTTAGGATAAATTCTTGGCAGGCTGGGGAACAGATTCATTAATTGAGTATAACCTGATCTGGAGATTCTCAGAGAAGGAAATTTACCACTTCCAACATCTATCCTGTGCTCTGCCTTAATCATAACTTTAGGTTTACTTGATAAGAAAGAGGCCTTCCTAGGAAGAGAGAAATTAGTGCCAATTCTTTCCAAAAGGGAGGCTCCCAATGAATTGAAGAGATAAATTTCATTTCCCTCAAGTATCATACTTTGTGCTTTGTTTACTATCTGTCATTTGTATTGGGGTACTTTGCAGCCTAGAATTTAAGAATTCAATAAATTTAAGACGTAAATCCAGAAGAGTACTGTAGTCTTTGTTATTGTTTGTCTCGAAGCAATACTGCCATCTATTGGTAGATGAAGAGAACATTATATCAATGTTTTGTATACAAGTCCTAATGATGGAGTCCCAGATTATGTACAAAAATAAAACTGTTAATTCAATGTTCACATCCTGCCCATCCCTGACAAGTTTCCTCCAATGATATAGCTCATAGGACTTTTAAATGTTTTTTTTAGACAGAGTCTCACTGTATTTGAGGCTGATCTTGCACTCATGGCAATCCTCCTGCCTTAGCCTCCCAAAGGCTGGGCTTAGTGTATCAGCACACCTGGAAGCTCATATTCTTAAAAGTATGCTATAAAATAAAAAGATGAGAGGACAGTTGGAATCCTTTGCCTTCTGTAATTTCTTGAGAGAAACTTCCACTTTCATTGTTACTTGCTTTCATTCCACAAATCAAGATTTGACAATCAAGAGGCTACTTTTTATGTTCTATATGGTATCAAATTGTCCCAGTAAATCTTACACTTAATAGTAGAGATCTTTATCCACTGTGTTTTGCTTAATAATTTATTTGACAAATCATACGTTATTCATTAATTCCATTATTCAGTTTTACTATTTTTATTTGTAAATTTATGCTAGTTAATGCTTTTTTTTTTTCGGTACCAGGGATTGAACTCAGGTCCTTGTGCTTGCACAGCAAGCAGCAAAACCACTGAGCTAAATCCCCAGCCCAGCTAATGCTTTTTTAAAATAACAATTAGGGGAAATTATTTCTGGTAAAATACTAAAATGTTATATTAACAGTAACACTATAAAAGAGAGAGCAAAAATAAAATAGCACTAGCAAAATTACCCTATAGACATAATATAAAATTTTAATTTTAGTGCATCTTTTCATATTTTCTTATTTATTCATTTGTCAAGCATTTAATGGGAACCTGCTGTATGCCAGCCTTATGCTAGAAGTTGGAAATTTAGACTAATGTGACATAGCTTCTTCTCTCTGAGAAGTCACACTCTAGGGATGTTATAGATCCAAAGGTAAATAATCACACACAATACTTTGTAGGAAGTGAAGACACAGGGAGAGGTACCCCATCCTGATGGTAAGATAGGAAAGAGGGCAGCTTGGTCAGTAGGAAGTATGCAAATATGCAAGTGTTGGTTGACAAAGGAGAGGGGTTAGGGGTGGTGGAAGGCTGGAATGGCCTTTGCAGAGGATGGGATGACTACATGAAATCCAGGGGGATTAATTTATAGCCTTTAGGCTAAATAGGGTTATAGTTTCTTTTTTGTTTCCTGCATTAGTATTTGTAATAACTTGAAAATATTTTCCAACATCAAAGAATTGAGAGGTGTCACAAAAATTTGCATCTCTAGCTTCCCTCAAAACTTGGAGAATTTGGCAGTTCAGGCAGGCAGTGTTTCCTTCAGCAGAGGAGCCTTTTTGCTGTGGGGAATGTGCTCTCCAGGTCCATATGGGACTCAGCATGTAAAGACAATGCTCATATCTCGATGTAGCTTTCTTCACAAATCGACACGATCTGCCTGGTCTTTCTGGGGCTTTGAATTTGGAATTTTTCTTAGAGTTTCAAGAAGTGTGTGATTTAAAAGCATCCACTGTAGCAAAGAGGTCTAATGAGAAATGAAAAAATACTCCCTTCCTTTAAATTAGGAAAGTATAAGTGACTATGGTCACTCATGCAAATACGCATCAAATTACTATGGGGAATAGTAAGAAAATGGCAAGACACAAAAGTAAGATCATATCATTGTGGGTTGAGCAGGGCAGAAATTACAGGTTTAGAGGAGTTGGGTCAGCAGTTTATTTTTTTAAATAAAGAATCATACATCAGTTCTTTTTGGCTTCATGGGCCATACAATCTCTTTTATAACTATATACTCAACTCTGCCACTGTATGAAAGTGCAATGGAGTGGGGATGCTCCTGGTAGTGGTGAAGGGAGACTTGGTCAGAAGAGGCAGAAAGTTTGTAGTGGACAGAAGTAGAATCATGTTGTGGCTTGTATCTAGATGTCCCCCCAAAGCCTGATGTGCTCATAGGTGGGGCTTTACAGAGGTGGCTTATTCTAGGGTGTGTGATTCTAGGATTAAGTGTTTGTGGTACTGGGTTAGTCCACTGATTGGTTTGGCATAGTTCTGGGTATAGTGGGAAGGCCCACACTGCATATGGGTGGCACCACTCAAAAGGCTTGTAACTTCAATGAGATAAAAGAGAAAATGAGGCTTGCTGTTACTGCTTGCTACCTTCTACTAGCCCTCCCATGAACTGTTTCTCCTCTGTGATGCCCCTCTGCCATGCCACCTTGACTTGTAGCCAGCTAAGTATGGACTGAAACCTCTACAAACTGTGAGCTGAAATAAATCTTTCCTCCTTTAACTTTGAGTCATCAGTATTTTGTCTTGGCAATCAGAAAGTAACTAAGACAGAGGAGGCTCCCCTGCTGCCATTCCAGCACTCCTAGGTCTGAAGAGGTAAGCCAATCCCAGTACCCAGGAGGAGGCTCTGCAACTGCCATCCCACCACTCCTAGGGCAGAGGAGGTGAGCCAATCCCAACACCCAGGAGAGGCTCCTCCTCTGACATTCCACCACTCCCAGGGCAGAGGAGGTGAGCCACATGGGTGGCGGCAGTGGCCCCCACCCTGTGGAAATGAGAAGACACACAAACAAACCTCAAAAACAGACTTCCAGATCACCTACAGCAACCCCAAAGGGAAATGAGATGGAACAATCTGATACTCAACCACGTGGATGAACCGAACTGGCAACAAAAGAGGATCTGGAAAAAATGAAATCAGAAATAATTTCTCAGATAACAGCAAAGATTGTTCCCACAGTGCAAGACATGATAAATAAATCCAGAAAGGAAACAGATAAAAAAATAGAGGATCTGAGGAACATGATGGAATCCCAACATAGGAAACAAATGGAATCCATAAAACAGAT
>NW_004624813.1:4694221-4710171 GCF_000247695.1 Heterocephalus glaber | reverse complement strand
CACTCTGTATTCTGTTTGGCAGTATCTTGTTGAGGATTTTTGCATCTGTGTTCATTAGGAAGATTGGCCTGTACTTCTCTTTTTGGGTTGGGTCTTTTCCTGGTTTTGGAATCAAAGTAACATTTACTTCCAGGAATGAATTTGGAAGTATTGATTCCTTTTCAATTTCCTTGATGAGTTTAAAGAGTAATGGTGATAGTTCTTCTTTAAATGTCTTGGAGAATTCAGCAGTGAAGCCATAAGGACCTGGGCTTTTGTTTGTCGGTAAATATTTTACTCAATGGTAGCAAATGACCTAAAGGCATTAGATAAAAGCAATGAAGAGCAGTGAAAGGAAGTAGAGTTGGATGGCTTGAGCAAGCAAGGGCAGGAGAAACAGCCCTCATTCCAGGCTCACTGGTGCATGCCTGTGAGGCCAGCCCAGGATGCCTGCCCTGTTACCAAGGAGATCCAGTCGTCACTCTCTTCACAGAGAAGGAAGGCTAGGGTCTGTTGTTCAAGATATGAAGGAGTCTGCTGTTTATCTCTAACTTTTCCTGAAATCCAAGCAAGCCCTGCTTTGTGCCTTCCTTTTTCACAGACCTGTCAATAGACCATCTGCTAGCCTCCTCCACCTGCCCATTGACTAAACTTCCTGCTTCCTTTTGCCGGTCTCTTGCTGTTCAAGTTGTAACTACAGGCAACAATGGATTGTCCTATCCCCTTCTCTTCTACCAGCAAAGTGATCACAATCCCTGTTCAAATGTGTCCTTGGAGAAAAGCCAGAATAAATATGTCTTTTTGACTGACAGTGCCACACCACAGGGACTGTACAAAAGTGGATGTGACAAAATGGATTGAAATCCTATGTTAGAGGTGGTGCAAGTTGTGAGCAGCTGAAAATCATTCTTCTGGGTATGTCCTGAGCCATGCCTGGGACCAGGGCTGCCATAGTGGGGGACTCAGACAAGTGTCTGAAGAGAACCATAGTAGGCAGCCTGATGACAGAAAACAGATGTATTATGTGCAGTTTATTTAAACTACACAACATATAATATTTAAAATATTCTTTACCATTTTGTTCAACATAATAAGCCCTCTTTTTCTCCAAGAAACTGAAACTTCACTTTTGGGACCAAATATGAGCCAACTCTTATGAACCTATGATACTTGTACTGCAGAGGGCATGCAGAGCCCTCTATGTTGGCCTGTGAGCCAGGTCACCCCAGCAGCTGAGTATCAGACATTCAGATTTATCACTTTGTGATAAATAAGTGGGTTTGGGGTTGCAGTTTGGACAACTGGTCTCTAAAAGGTTCACCATTGCTGGACTAGAGAGTCGGGCACAGAAAGCACACAGATGTTAAGATTGAGGATACCAGCACCAGGGCTGTGTGCTATGCACTTATTTCTTGACCTTTAGAAACAGAAGCTGAGTTAGCACTGTTTCTCAACAGTTTAATCTGTAAGGGGAGCCTCCCCAACAGCAGTTTAAAGTGGAACAGCCAACAAAAGAAGTCTACAAGGCCCTGATTCTGTGTACTTTTTAGCCACTAGTCAGATGGGGGCTGCCATTTATCTTCTAGATTAGATCCTGAGTTCCTTATCTCTCAAACAGTGATTCCTCAGAGTGACCAATGCCTAGGTAAATGACTTGCAAGTGGGAGGGGCCAATCTCAGATGCCAATGCTTCTTGATTCTGTGGGTTGGGTGGGGGTAGGGAGACCTTGGCCCATATCATCAGAGGACAGACAACTGTCAGCCTTAAGACAGGAAGTGGGGCAGAGCAACATCCCTATTTCTTACTGTAGAGAGAAGACTCAATCCTTATGGTACTAACATTTTGGACATTTTGCATTAACAAGTCTTATCCTGTCCACCCAACATATTAATTCAAGGGTCTCATTTTGTTAAGCAATAGAGAAAAAGAACCCATCTTCCTAAGCTGTGAACTGACTAATTTCCTGGGCATTATGTCTAAAAAGCATGGTTATTTCCTCTTTGATACATCACATGTCTGTGTTTGTCAGTTCAATAGTTTATACAGAGCAGGGATGTTTATAGCATGCTTATTTCACTGTTGATCATCATCGATACATTCATCACTTTGTTGGAAAATTTCTATAAAACTACTTAAGTCTTATTTTGATTGTTCCTTTCTTTGTGATTAATGGTTGGGAACAAGCTATGAGCTGATCTGTAGAACTAAATGTAGGGCATCTGTCAAGGTTGGTAAAAAAAAAATTCTCTTTTAGAAATCATATATGTGCTACTGTTGAGTGTGTAAATGAGCAGATATTTTCTCTTTCATTTCGTGGGAATTTCACCCAAACCTAGACTAGTGGTCAGAGAACACTGAGCACATGCCCAGGTTGGCACCATAACGTTGAGACTGAGGAGCCACCCTTTGCTACAAGGTCTCTGGTGAAGAGGAGAAACTTGTTTGCTGACAGCTGTAGAGCAGATGCACAGAAGTGAGCCTAAGGAAAGGCAGTGAGATGACAAAGACAGAGTAAAACTAGCGCCTCACCCTAGGTTCCCAGCTCCCCAGAAGCCAGGCTGTGCTTTTGTCTCTGTGAAGTTCCTCTGTATCTTTTAAATAAACCCTTTGCATATGTGTTTACTCAAATGAGGTTTTATTTCATTTGTGGAGACAAATCAGAACCTGAAACGAGACCTGTTGTTTCATTGCACCTGCTTCATTTAGATTTCATACTATTTGCAGGTACATCAGACATCATTATCCTGTGGGTTTTTCCTGTGTTCACTCTTTCTTCCTCAGACAAAGAAGCTCCTATTGCATGTTTTGTATGACAGCAGGCACAGAGGGCCTTCTGTTCTTAGTCTGGAGGCATTTGGCAGTGGTAGGTTATTTTGAATTCAAGAAGGACTGTTTCAAGCCCACACCTTTCAAAAGGTGCCTTTCCCTTAGGTCACATGAAGGCATAGGGCTTGGGGAGCAGAGCAAAGACTAAATGTCAGCCACTCTTTCTCCTTGCCTGTACACCCTTGGCAGGTGCAGTCTTCACAAATGTATGCAGTGGCCCTGAGTCATGGACCTGTCCATACCCTCCTGGTAGTTGAGGAAGAAAAGGAAATATGTCAGTTAATAGCGACCCTAGCAAAATCCACATAGTCCCACAATTCTGGACAATAGGAGATTGGTGCATTCTCTTTCTCACTTTATTCTTATTGGCTGGAGGCCTTTATAAAATAGGTTTTTTTTCTTTCCAAATGAAGAAAATACTTAAAGTACAAAAAGGGAAAAGAATTACTTATATGCCATCACCTATGAACACTTTAAATGTAGCTATTATATGTGACTATTCATTGACTTAGAAGAAGTCCTGAGTTCCTTGGCATGGGAGCAACATTCACCATGACCTGGTCCCCCCTCCCCTCTCCCACATCATTTCCACTCTCTTTATAGGCTCTACAGTGTTGTTTTGTCTCAAAGTGAGGTTCTAGTTTTAAGATTTTTTTCCACTGAAATTTACCTTTTATGTCTTCCATGTACCTTTGCTATCTGCCAGTTTATATTCAGAAGTTATATAATATCAGTTGGAGTTTTAGGAGGTGATAATTAATAATATCCCTGTTTTCTCCTTTGAGTTCAGAACCATTTGTAAGGTATATGTGGGAATCAGGTATACAGGAAGCAAAGAATCACTTGAATTGGAACCCAGCTTGGAGTTTAGGTGCTGTGAGCCAGCTATTCCTTGTCTTCTAGGTCTAGGGGCCCCATTACACAAGTTAAGTCTGTAGGGTTGGCCATATTTACCCACAATCACTACTTCATATCCCTCAAGAAAATGAATATTCTTCCTGCTTGCAAGTTTGAAAAAATAAATTAGCATCACTAGATGAATAATTAGATTTGATTAAAGGACATGTAAAAACACATCTGAAATTTTCCTGGATATTTGGGGAAAGGAAAACTAGGAAAGAAGAGCATTTTGCTAGTCTGGTAGGTAGAATGGCAAAGTCATTGTAATTAGAATGTGAAGAGGCATGGAACAAGTGCATGGAACAAGTGAGAGAGAGCTTATGTGAGACAAAAGATTAGTACATCAACACTGATACTCAAACATATGTTGAAATTATGGTAAGATGTAAAACATAGACCAGCACATGAAAAGACTGTATATACAGATTACTGCATGAAAACAGTTCTAGGAGTGTTTTTGATTTTCACATGTAAATTGTTTCTGTTGTTATATTATAAATGTAAATAAATTATAGAAAATAAGCATACTCCTATACTTGTTACTCAGCTTTATTAAAGCTCATGGAAATTTAAAAATACAGTTTAAATGCAAAATGCAGTACTTTTTAAACCCTATTAACACCTCAGACAATTACTGCTCCTCCTATACACACTGGAGATCATGAGTATGAGGTTTTGCACTCAGCAACCCCCAGTGATCCCTGCCTCTTGGGTCTGAACCTTCAACTAACCTCCTCACATCCAGGGTGGACTGAATATAGTGACTCATTTCTAATGAATAGATTATAGGACAAGTGAAGCATTGTAACTTCTGAGACTAGGTTGCAAAAATTTGATGCTTCTGTCCTGGGAATTCCCTTTTGGTCTCTTGCCCACCTGCTCTGATGGAAGCCAGCTGTCATGTTGTGAGCTGCTCCATGGACAGGCAAGTATGGCAAGGGACTGAGAGAGGCCCAAGGCTAAGGGCTTGGGCTGAGCTCAGTCCTACCAGCAACCACACCTGTGAATCTGAAAGCAGGTCTACCCTCAACTGAGCCTTCTGGAGGCAGGGGCACAACTCTGGGCAACACTGAGATGTTAGCCTACTGGGAGAAGCCAAGGTAGAGATACCTGGCTAAGCTCTACCCAGAGACTGCAAGATTAATAAAAGCTTGGTGTTTTAAGCCAAGAAGTTTTAGGGTGATTTTTAAAGGTAAGATACCGTACATACAATTGTTCTCAGAAATAAGGCTACCAGGAGGGGCATAACTCAATCATATCATGTCCAGACAAGGAGGTACAAGAGGAGCGATCCATTTTAGCTTTAATTGTTGTGTTAGGAAGGGATAATGATTTCCTTGTTATTATTAAAAATGAAAAGTTCTGTAAAGTGCTTGGTGCTTTGCTTAGCAAATGGTAAACTCCCCAAAATCAGTTCTCATGATAGTGTGTTCTGAAAAGTTTACTTAAGAGAAGTTGGATTATGAGCAAATTTGAGGGTGTTAGTGGAACATTGGTGTTTTAATACTATAGGGGCTGGATGAAAGAAGTGAGGAGTGAGATGTCTTAGCAGGGGAGGCCAAGGTTTGGGATTCATAACCGAGAGCAGAGTGTCTTGTACAGAGTCTGGTGTGTATCACTTTACTAAAGAGAAGTCTTTCAAGAAGTTAATACAGGATAAATTGATCTCATAAAAAGTTGGTTTCTTTTGAAGTTATCACGTTTTCAGAGATGTTTTCTATTTCTACCATACTAGAATTTCTTAAAAATATTTATTTTGTCGATATCTATTAGTGATTGTTTTTTAAACTTTTGTTTTGTCACACCTTTTCCTTCTTAAATAGTGATCCCTCATCTTTTAAGTAGCTCCATTCTCTCCCCTCAGTAAATATATGTGCAGTCTCCATGTGAATTCTTTGGCCTCTCATTTCCCTGACACCTCCTCATCCACATTCTTCTTATCTCTTTTCTGGATTACTGCACAACTTCTCAGCAGGATTTCTTCACCTGCTGTCAGTGAGGATTTTGAGCTGAACTGTAACTGTGCTTATAACAGTACTTTATACCTGAAATTGTAGCTGTTACTTTTATAATCATCTAGCAAGACTGAAGCAGAGAGATAAAGTGTGACTGACAAGGCAGATGAAAAGGGAATGACCTGAGTAGAAGGGAGAAGCTACTAAAAGATAAAGGAATATAGATATTCAAAATCATCACACAAAAAAATATAGCCTGGTGGGTCAGTGATGTTTACCAGGCTGATTTAAGGCTTAAGGAGGCTACATGATCAAGCAGAAGACACACAGTAAGCTGGGCTGCTTGTGCTCAGCATTTGTACTTGGAATAAAGCTACCATAGCCATCCTTCTCAGACTCCCACCCTAGGGGTAGAGGCTGGGTCAAATGAATGTGGCTGCTTAAATATAAACATTCTGGCTTACATGACTCAAAAAAAGCAAGAGCTTGGTTTGTTTCTTGGCTGCATCATCTGCCTGGTTCCTCCAGATTGGTGTTTAATTCCCCACACCTGGATGCTCTCCCATAATCATCTCAGCAGGAGCCTAGAAAGCAAGCATTACTTTCAGTTTCGGGCAGTATCTCAGCTCTTCATTAAAGAGATGTAAATAACATGCAGTATCCTTCTAACTCAGTGCAAAATCCTGAGGACTCCTGGAAAGTCAGTGACTCAGATTTTTGTGGTATTCCTTCTCCCTCAGACCACAGCACACAACCCTTCTTATCAACCTGCCCATGCCTTCTCTTGGCTCTTTTGTGTCTAGGCTAGAATTTCAGCTGACTACTTGGCCTTCAGCAGATCCCAGTCTGTGTAGCAAGGGACAGGAAAGAGGAGAACTAAAACTACAGCCCTAAATAGCTTCTTTCTACATTAAAGTTACTTAGCCTTGCAGAAATACGGAGTCAGTACATCTTCACACTTGCATGCAGGCTACCAGGCTGTGGGTGGGAACTATTAGAGGGGAGAAAAGCCAGAGCAGACCCATGTTGCGCTCTCTTGCAGCTCCCCCTCCTTGTTTACTCTCTTAGCTTCTTCACGAGATAAGTATTATTGAGAGAAAAATTACATAAATATATATGTATATGAATAACAATGTTAATAAAAAAGAACAAACATCCAGAAACACACCACCAATGAATCAACTTGCTGTAAATTTCCATTTGCCTTTTTGACAATGTGTGTGCAATTTGTACTGAGAATTTGCAATAGAGAAAAATATATAATCTGTGATTCTAAGGGTTTCCAGTGCTAATCTCTCATCCTAAATCGAACTGTTGTTATCATCTTGCACCCTGGAGGAGATAAGACCTAAATCCTGGAAATGTCTAAAAATAATGTTTCTTTTCATTATGAAGTTCTAAAAGTCATTATCATTATTTCTCTTTTGTTTGGCTCAATAGGGAATCCTGTGAGCGCATTGCAGGTAGCAGAATATAAGGTAAGAGCTGAGGGTCTCTGTAATCAGCATTTCTCTCTCAGCCCATATATCTGCTATAGTCTCCCCATCCTCAATAAAATCCCTTTAATCATTTCAAGCCATTTCTGACCCCTAAAGTTCTAGAACCATTGCTAACATTTGTTGTCATCACTTGGTAATTCCTTTTCTTCTTTAACTCATTGCATTTGGGTTTCTATCACTGATTGCAGTTTAAAGGACAAACAAGATAGGGGTTGTTAATAAAGGGATGCAAACTTTTCAGTCTTTCAGATACAGCCTCATGGGATGATGCTATATTGGGGAAGTTACTGTACCCTAAGGTTTAGTCCTCTTGATTTTTCTGGGGTTGGCCAAACTTTGGAAGACTTGACTTATGCTAACCAAACTTATGCCTGATATGTACAATAAAATTTTAACTTATTAAGTTACAATGACAAATATTGTTATGTAAAGCACATTATTTATATTAAGAATCTATGACTAATGCATTATTTTTTAGTAGAAAATATATAAAGGTGTTGTTTGAAGGGAAGAGAATTCAAGCCAGGAAATTTAGTTATATGATTTTAGGGCTAATTATCTCAAGTTTTAAAAACCAGATGCTCATTGAGTTCATTATATTCTTTCTCCCTCTGACATGTTGATATCTTTGATTAGCTCTCTCTTCATATTAATATAGCTGATAAGTCTTACCAAATAATTACTACTATGTTAAGTGCATTAGTAAGATTTTCCATTGGTTGGACACAATACCAGACACCCACAACTTAAAGGAGGAAAAATTTAATTTGGCTCCTGGTTTTGGGAGATTCAGTCCATGATCATCTGGCTCCACTCAGAGGCATCATAGAGGAAGGGTGTGGTGGAGCAAACCTGTTTAGTTCACAGCAGCTGAGAAGCACAGCAAGGTAACAGCACCAGAGAAAGAGGCTAGGAAGATATAGGCTCCTAGGTCACTCCTGCAGGACCCACCAAGACACACACAGAAGTGTGCTTTACTAATCTCTGAGGCAGCTCCCAAACCAATCAAATTGCCAATTTTAAGCTTACCCATTATACCTGGAATTTTTCAATCATTTAACTGGCTAAAGTTTCTCTGAGAATATTTATGATGCCTATTTTTCAGGTGAAGCTTTACAAAGTTTGTTCTTTTGTTCAAGATCACACAGGCAGTACATAGCAGAGCTAGGATTTGAACCGAGGTTCCAGTAACTTCAAAGCTGATGCTCTTAAGCGTTACATAGTCTATGACCTACTGTACCTGTGGAAAGATCTCTAGCTTGAGTTTCAGGGCAGTGTTTTTCATTTTTCATTCTCTGCTTCAAACCAGATTGACCCATGGAGATATCTATCTATCTATCTATAAATATATATATATACATATATACACATACATATATGTTTATAGATATGAATATAGATATACTTGTTCCCCATTCAAACTCTGCTCAAACAGAATTCTCAGGGGTAAGGATTCCATATGTAATTTTTTTAATGCTCCAGAAATAATTTTCATTTACGACAAAGGGTGAAAACCTATGTTCTGAAGGCTTACATCCAATTTCCCATTGAACATCAAACTGGATATTTATCAGATATATCTGAATTTAACACACTCTAAACTGGGTATTTCATCTTTGTCTCAGATATCCTGCTTTATTAGTATTCTCAGTAATAAATACAATAAAGTAATAAAAGTACATGGAAGTGAATATCAGCTGGCATTTTTGGGGGGTCAGAAATGAATTCAAACCAGATGATCTAATTAAACAAGGACTTAATGTTTTGAGTGGCACCTCCCACCTAGTCTCCAATGATAGAAACATCAGTGTCACCCTGTACTTCTCTCATCTGTTAGAAGAATGTCTGGGCTGCTGCCTTCCATCTTGCCTTTTTACTTAGTGTGTGTACCAGGGCCTCCAGCCTACACACTGTTGCTGGCTTGATACTGGCAACAGACACATCTGATTGTCCCACTTCATGCATAAAAACCTGTGGTAACCCTATCATCTCCTGAATGAAATTGTGCTCTCTGCATTTCCTGGGACCACAAAATCTGACCCTATTGCACCTGCACAGCCTCAGCTTCTGCCACCAGTTGACACCAACCTGAGCTCTAGTAGATGACCTGTTCTAGACCACCAGGACTCTCCCTGCTGCACTGTCACTGTCTCTGCTTGAAATATCCTTCCCTTCTCTGTCTGACTGGGAAGCTGATCCTCATCCAGTGGCATAGAAGTGCTTCCTAAGCTTTGCTGTTCACGAGAATCTTCTGGAGGTCGCTTTTACACATACACATACATACTCTCTCTCTCTCTCTCTTACTTCTCGGCGGTCTTTAGATTCTAGGATAAAAAGGGGACAGATCTCATCCAATAGGAAAGTGATCCAAGGGAACAAGGACAAGGGGTGATGAGGAGGGGAAGGGGAAATGAGAAGAATAAAGATGTCCCTTTTTATCCCTCATTTATAATTTTCTTTATTTGTACTTTGCCTCACTCAAAGGAGGGATGCCATATGGTGTTTAAGCTTGTGTGTCTGATTTATTTTATTCAACATTATATTTTCCAGGTGAACTCATTTTCCCACAAATGCCTCAAATCTGTCACTCTTTATAGCTTAGTAGTATTCCATTATATATAGATACCACATTTTGTTTATCCAACCATCTGTTGATGGCTATACAGGACTTCCTGTAAATCCTGCTTCCAGGATTTAGCTACTATGAATTGTGCTGCTGTAACATTGGTACACATGTATCACTATAGTATGATGTATTAAGCTTCTTGGATAAGATGTCTAGAGGGAAGATAGCTGGATTATATGGAATTTCTAATTTTAGTTCTTTGAGAAATCTCCATCCTGATTTTCACATGGTTGTACTAGTTTGTATTCCCACCAAAAATGTAGGACAATTCCTTTTTACCCACAGACATGCCAGTATTTGTTATTGTTTGATTTCCTAATGATTGTCATTCATTCCGTCAAAAATGAAATCTTAGTGTTGTTTTCCTTTGCATTTCTCTAATGGTCAGAGGTGTTGAGCATTTTTTCTAACTTTTATGATATGGTCGGGATATATACATATATTCAAAAGTGTAGTGGAATAGAAAGTAAAAATAAAAACAAAGCTTTTGTATATAGGGAGGGGAGGGGGCTTGAGGGGGGAAATGGGATAAAATAAAATTTATTTTAAAAAATAGAATGAAGTACACAAAATCAAAAATATTCAGAAAAAAGTGTAGGGCAAGGTTTTAGGTCAGTGGTGCTACGCCTGCCTCACAAGGGCAAGGCCCTGAGTTCGATCCCCGGTACCGCAAAAAACAAACAAACAAACAACAAAAAACAAAACAAAACGAAAAAATGTGTGGTGGTAAAGAAACAAAGTTATATTATTTTGTTCCTTTAAAGCAAATTAAGTCTCTTCTAAACCCTAGAGTCTATAAGATGTTCAAGTGAAGCTAGTATTTGGTGGCTTGTTTTCCTTCCTTGGGCTTGAAGAGCCCACATAGCCCCTAAGGGACCTGTCAGCCTAAGGTCATGGGGGTAATTATTACAGCCTGTGACTCCTTTAAGTCAAATAGCATCGTGCTTTCTGTGGCAAATTTGGACCAAAAACTGGAATAGTGTGCAGCCGTCCCAGGACGCTTCTGAAGGAGCCACTTCAGGCAGAGGTCCTGTTGCTCTCCAAGGTGCTACAAGGCAGGGAGGTCTCTGTTATCCCACAAGCCCAGCACTTATTCTCTATCCATCCCCAGCCCCATCCAACCCCCAGAGAAGTTCCACAGCCCTGTTCGCTCTCTCATCCGCAGGTCTACTGCTTACTCTCTTGGAGGTGTCCTTCCTCCCTGGATGATCCACAGTGATAGTTCCATTGTGCCCATGAGGTGACTTCTAGGTACCTGCCAACCTTACACTTTTTGGTGACGGAACTTTTAACACATACCCTGAGGCAAATTAACTCTGCTTTTTGGAGAAAGGAAAAGAGAAATGTATTACCCTGATGACAGCAATAAATAATTTAGCGTTTTTAATCACTTTTCCTATAACTCTTAATTACTTTGTGTTCTATGTATTCATCTCTTTCACAGCACAATGAATAAAATTAATTAGCATTAGCTTTTGGGTATATTCATTTTATATATCCAGAATAACCTTATTATCTGTAACTATGGGACAATAAATGATAGTTTAAGTCAATGAATAAGTGAATCACTGATACATGAATTAGTTGGTTCTACAAACTAACTCTTTAGAACATTTTAAAAACGTGTCTCTTCATTGCACTTTACACAAGTGACACAGACTGGTATCAAGTAAAACAATACAGAGGTTATATAAATTAAAAAATAACATTTTATAACTATGCCAATAGTGTTTTCAACACGCAAAGAATACAAGGTTGAGTCTAAGTAACTGCTTTACGAGTGATAAAACAAGTTTGCACTAAGATTTAACATAGTATCTGAAATGTAAAACTTCTTTAGTTAACACATTTAGGAGAATATACAAACACATGATGAGATGCCTGGTAAGGATTATAGAAATGAAAATCTGGAGTTCTGTATTTCATATGACATTTCAATGCCTGGTCAGAAAGAATGGCTACCATCAAGAAATCAAATGATAATAAATGCTGGCTTGTGATACTGAATAATAATAATAATAATAATAATAATAATAATAATAATAATTTCCTGTCTTTAATCCTAGTCTCCAAAATAGCCCATTATTTATGTAGTATATCTTAATGAGTATAAATTATATTTTGTGTATGAGTATGTCATAGGGAATGTTTTTGTTTCTTTTGAGAACCACTGGCTTACTGCATAGAATTTGACAGCTGGAAGGATTAGGTTGAATCATATTAAATAACTTATTAGTGATCATTTTTTAATTATACATCTGGCCCAGAATCATACATATGAGAACCCAAAAGAGGGAAGCTGCATGATCAAAAGCCTTACTATTAGTTGTAACTAACTCTGTACTCTTGGATTCTGGCTAACATTTTTCTCCATGTTCTAAAGAAGATGAGACTGGCCAGCAATCCATTGACAATAAGATGTTGCATTGACTATTTGCAAGCCTACTTAGTGCCTGGCCCCTGGGTGTCAGTGGTGAAAAAGATGAACTTGAAATTGGGTGCGGGTTATAGCTCTGAGCACAGCCACCATATTCCATGGCTGAGATATTAGATCTACTGGATGTACTAAATATTCTTTTTGGTACAACTAAGAACAAGGGATTGATTTCCCAGGAAACAAATGGGAAAGAGTGTTCCACTCCATTTTCTGTGTGATAGCATAAGTCCATGTCTCATCCAGCTGTGCTCTTCTGTCATGCATCTCATTCAGCAGATATTCTTGGAACACTAGCTCTATGTCATTATGGAATACAGGTAGTAGAATAATAAAAATGAGCATTTATAGAATACTTTGGCTATGCCAGGTACTCTCCTATGGTCTTCACAGGTATGAGTTCAATGTTCACAATAAGCCTAAAGGGGTGGTATCATTACTATCATCATATCACTTTTACAGGTGAGGAACTGAGACTGAGTAACTTGCCCAGTATGGAACCCAGAAATCCTGTTTCTATGTCATGTGCTCATCACTACACTAGGCAGCCTGTCACTTAAACTGGTAAATAACTTCATTCTCAGAATACATACAGTTAAAGAGAAAAGGATGAAAGGGAAATAATAACCATGCTGATGTTTTCACTAAATGGTCAAAATGAAGGAAATTATTTTCCTAAAATACTGTATTGAAGAAGCTCCTAAAAGCCTGAGCTATGGGTTTTCCTTTCCAGGAGGTAGCCTGGGAAGCCAACGTGCCTGGGCAATTCTCAGCAACCCACAGGTCCTTGCTCCTGAATAAGCCTTACCCAGTAGGACCTGTACTTCCCTTTGCCTCCAGGGAAGGCTGATGAGCTAGTTCTGGGTAACAAAAAAGAATGTTCAGCTGACTTCTTTGCTCAACTGCCTTACAATTTCTTCCCCTAGGCTCTTGGACCCTCAACTTCCTTGTAGTTCCTTCCCTCTTTTTAATTTAATTTAATTTATTTCTTTTTTTTTTAACCTTACCTCCATTCCCTCTGAAAACCACTGGAGTATTGAGTGTTTACAAAATGTGTAATTTACATTTTCTAAATTTAGGGAACAAAAAGTAAAAATTTCAAAACATTACCCTCAATCCTATCTAAATAAACCAAATAGTCATTTTTTCTATATACTTTCTCATTCTTAGCCATATTAATATATAGCTTTGTAATATTTGTTACAGAATTAATCAGTGGTTGTCCCTCCTGGATATCATTTAGAATGTGCCAGGGAGGTTTAAAATATCCAGATGTCTAAGTTCTTTGAAAGTTAAACATTAATTTACCATATGACCTAGGAATTCCACATTATACTTTCAGGAGTATATAAAAAGTTAAACAATTTTTATAACTTAGGAATTACACATTATGTTTTCAGGTACATACACAAGAAAACAGAAAATAATACATCCACAAAAGAACACTTAGACATAAATATTCATAGCAGCATTTTTATAACTGCCAGAAAAGTAGAAACAATTCCAATGTCTATCAACTGTTGATTAGACCATCAAAATGTAGTATATCCATACCATAGAACATTATTCAGCCATAAAAAGTAATGAAATACTAACACATGCTGCAACATGCATCAAACTTAAAATATTATGCTAAGTGAAAGAAGTCATTCACAAAAGGTCACATACAGTATAAATCCATTTATATGCAAATCTGAGATTAGGTCAGTCCAGAGATAGAGAAAGCAGACGTAGTTACCTGGGGATGCTAGTTAGAATGGGAATGAGAAAGAGTAAGTGACTGGTAAAGTGTGTGTATTTCTTTTGCAGATACAGTCAATGTATTCTAGTGATGGTTGCATAATTCTATTAATACTAAAAACTGTCCAATTTACATATTTAAATTTTGAATGGCTGAATTATATAGTATGTGACTTACATGTCAATAAAGCTGTTAAAAGCAGTAACAACCCCCCCCACACACACACACTATCCAGCTGCCTGGGCCAGACTGCAGAAATGTGGATTCCCAAAATGAGAAGATGTATTTAAAGTCATTGCCAAGAAGAAGAAGTGTGAAAGCATATATTTTTATTTATAGAATTTTGATTGGAGTGTCTCATTTTTGTATCTAGCCTCACCTAAAATTGGTAAGCATTGCCCTATAAATTTAAATCTTATCACATCACACACCCTGTAAGGTTAGAATGGTGGGGGATTCTGGGGGGACACTGCTACTTATGTCTATGGAGATGGGCCCAGGTGCTTAGAGCTCAGGTCCAAAGTGCCAGTTGGTTCTACTTCTCAGTTCCTGCCATTGTATGTCCAAGTAAGGCCCATTTCACGTTTTACCTGTTCCTGTTTGTCCTCAACACCCCATAAGTAACCATTCTCAAGAGTTTACTGTCCATATTGTTGTATGTGTTCTTGAATAATCTGTATTATTTCATGGGCAAAAGTTCTAATTTATGGAAATTTATATACACATTACTAAGTCATCTATCACCTCTTGTTTTTTATGCCTGGTTTGCCATTGTGAAAGGAATGTAAACTTGAGAGCCCTGGAGTGAACATTCATTTATCGTAGTTTATAAGGAGTGGTTGCTACAAACATCTCTCTAACTAGGTGGGAGGCCATATGGTAACGTGGCTAAGAGCTCTGGTTTTGGGTTCTGAATGCCTGGGTTCTGATTCCAGCTCCTCCATTTCCTAGCTGCTTCGTCTTAGACAGGTCACTTAACCTGTCTGCCTTTCACTTTAGTCACCTATAAAGTGCATGTGAGCACATGTCTTGCAGGTTATAAGGATTAAATGTGATAAGCACATTTGGACCATCTCTTATTTTGAGAAAAGTCACATAGATTGTACCACAAACCATATTTATACCTTTACTCCCTTCTCAATTCTCAGTGGTGCCTTTAACGGCTAGTCAAATCCTTTTCAGTAGATTCTTACTGGGTTTTCCAGATTCTCAAATCACTTTATCCCCAGGCTTACATTCAGCTGACAACCTTGCCTCTTATTTTTAAAAGGAAACAATCTTGAAATTTAATCTTTAATGCATTTTTCTTCTTCTGAGAAAAAACACCTGTGCTTACTTCCTGCTCTCTTATTCCACAGAAGTAGAAATTCTGCCTCTTAAATCTGAAATCTTCCACCTACATTAAAGAGTGAAGGTCCCTGCCCTTTCAGAAATAGCATACCAAAATGGACTGTGGGCAATAAATAATCTACAAAAATATTTTCAACTATCCAGAGATACTTGGAAGTCAATAAAACAAGGAGACTTTATCGTGGGTGGAAAGGGGTGACATTCAACCTGAAACAAGCTTATGAACAAGATAAAAATGAAACAAAATCTACATAGAGAGAACAACCTATGCAAAAACCCTCAGAAGAGAAGGAACTTTACATATGCAAAGTGCAGAAGGTCTCAATGATATTGTTGTCGAATAAGCAAGAGAGAAGGAACACAGGAGGACCCTGGGTCAGAGCAGGGCTATTTATGCAAATTTTCATGATGATGGAAATTGTTGTGCCCAGATTGTGAAGTCCCAGAGACCACCAGGAGGCCGTTTCCGATGTAAGCACACAAGGGTCGTTTATTTAAGCTTAAGCAGGGACTCTCAACTGTCACCGACACAGCGGATCGAGATTGAGAGCCCTGAGTCCCTAACTAGCAGGGTTTTTATTGAGAATACAACAAGCTTTGGTTATTAGTAGCCAGGTGATTGGTTAATACTTAATACAT
>NW_004624813.1:4650561-4673258 GCF_000247695.1 Heterocephalus glaber | reverse complement strand
GCCAAATGATGACCTTAAAGTGCCAAACACAAAAGCATCTCTTAGGACCATTTTTCTAATGATAATTTGTCCTTGGCTTGGCCATCTCTTCTTTAACTATACACAACATCCTGCTAAAAGTCTGCATTTTAGTTGATTTTACAACAGAATGTTACAATGTAAACTACACAGGTTCTTGATATCAACAGTATGTTACCAAAGTTTTAAAATTTCTGAATCCAACAGTTGGTCACAGAGGTCAAATATTATCAAGGCTCCTTTGTCAGCTCTCCATCACGTCTGACTCATCCATCCTTCAAGTACATGCAAGGCTCAGTAGTTTTCAAGAGGCACAAACCTGAGGCCATTTAAGACACTGAAGAAATAGAATTATGAGGTGAACCCATCTGGGTGAGAACTTTATCCAGCCATTGGAGTGGGCCATGCAGGTGTATCTTAATCCAGCTGGGGTTGCTGGTAACATCCTGGTGATGGTATTCTGCTTCCCAGCCCATGGCTCCCAGCATGGAGGAAGCTTGAGTCTGCCTTTTTTTTCATTTTTGGTTTTCCAATGGGAGAAATAATAGCATAATCACTCACTGAGGGGAAGTTCTTTAAGAGAGCCACTTCCGTTGTGTTAATTCAATTAATTAGCCTTCTTATCTTTATTCCCTTTCTTAGAATTACATCTATTGTTACTAATTAATAATTAAGTTTTCAGATGTCGAGGAAAGCTGAAAGCTGTCCTCATGTACTGTCTCTACCTTGTCTTTCATCAAACTACTCTTTGTTCAGATCAGTAAAGCCATCTTCATTGACAGGTAATCTTCTCCACTACACAGTATCTGCTTAATAGGGTAATTCTGACCCATCCTTCATTTTCAGATGAAGAAGTTAATGCTCAGAAAAGCTCCAAATCTTGCCCAACTCCATGGAGTTAGTAAGTATCATAATTTAATTGAACCCATTGTCTATTTGACTCTAAAACTGTTATTATAATTATAATATTTTATTATCTTCTAAAGCTCTAACTCAGATCCCTTTAGTTTTAGACCAGGACATCCAATTACCTAATGCATGTAGCTTAGCGTTTCTACCTTAACAGGTGTTCAACTAAACTCATACTATTGCCTCTAACTTCAACTTCTTGCTTACCTACCCACCATACGTCCCTATTTCATTACCTCTGCCCTGATATTCCTTATTTATTATCAGAGCGTCGCCTTCAGTCCGTTTCCTAAATCCAGAATATTCTGGATTGTTCTGTGTCCCTCACCCATGTGTCTGAGTCACTACAGAGGGGGCTCTGAATTATAGTGCAGCTGACCTTCTCTGGGGCTCCTGTCTGACCCCTTGCTGCTGGGCCCCACACCACATCTAGTTCTCACTGCAGCTGTCGAGACTAGCATCTGAAAAGTCACCTTAATCATTCCATGGCACTTGGAAACCTAGCATGGCCCTTGATGCCTGCAACAGCATTTCCAGTCTTCTTAGAATATTACTCTATAAATGGCTGGTACTCTCTGCTTGCCAGAGACATCATGAACACATGCAAAGGATTATATTTCATGATATATGTAGTTATCTTTTATGACAAAGGAAATAAACTTAGTTTTAAAAATCTTTATTAAATGCTAAATAAATTTACCAAATTAAAAATGATCACGTATTTTTCTCAGTCAGTGGGTAACTAAATAGACCTGTAAGTCTGCTTAATATTTATATGTTAAAAAAGCACTTGTATTCATAACTACATACCAGCTAAATTATTTTAATGAAAAAACTCATTTTAACTAATATTCTCAGTCAGATCTGTTCTTTGGCTGTGGACCTTGTGACTAGGGCATATTAATTTTACATAAGAAACTTTGGTAATAGAAGAGTGACAGAGTACAGACAGGGAAAGCAGAGATATCTTTTTAAAACAGGAATAAAATGGATTCTCTTCTAAACTGGGCATGGTGGTGCATACCTATAATCCTAGCACTCAGGAGGACAAGGCAATATTGCCACAAGTTCCAGGGCATCCTGGGCTACATGTGAGTTCATGACCAGCCTAAACTACAAAGCAAGACCTTGTCTCAAAATAACCAAAACAACAACAAATAGATTCTTTCCTAATAGCTGAATTGTTATCTAATAAAAAAGGAATTTAGGTAAAGCCCGAAGAAAAGATTATACTTAGTAATAAACGAAACACACCTGGGACTAGACCTTAGTGTTCTTGTCTCCTAACCTAACGTGTTTTGATGGGGGATTACAGCCTGGGAGGAGGGTTGTGCCTTGATTGAGATACCAATGTTGTAAGACTGGGACACAAGCTGTAAGAGATGGGAGGCACAGAAAGGAAGGCTCATTTTCCTGGAGACCACAGAAAAGATTCATCACATCTGCTGTAGTCAAAGAATATTCCATTGTATTCCATTCCAACTCACTTATTCCACTCCCACTCAATACTTCATGATTAAAAAAATATTTGTGCATAATAAGTCTGATAGGTAGTATTTGAATTGATATTAAAAAAGGCAAAGAATTTATTTATAAATAAAGGATGAGGGAGAAATAAAATGGAGAGGGGGATAGTAACAACAAGTAATGATGATATCCCTAAAAGAAATGCAAGCAAATCCCGAAACACATTGTCTCTATTTGTTTGTTTGATTTTTAAGTGCTGGGACAGAACCCAGGGTTTTGTGCATGCTAAGCAAGTGCTCTACCACTAAGCTATACCCAGAACCCATATTTTCTCAATTTACAGCAAATCATGTGACCTCCAAATACCCAGACATGAGGTTCTTTCCCCAACCCTGTGAACATGAAGAGCCCTGTCAGTCTGTTTCCTCTTGTCTGAGGTGGTACTGGGGATTGAACTCAGGACCTTGCACTTGCCAGGCAGGCATGGAGCCGCTGAGCTACAATCTCGGCTGAGGTGATGTCTTTCTGGCAGCAGCAAGCCATTTCGGAAATAAGGTCCTGTGGAGTCTGCATTCACATGCCATGCAATAGGTGTAGAGCGGGCTGAGGAAGACAGATGGGGAGGTCAGTGGGAAAACTGAGATTAGCCTTGGGCAGTGGAGTGAGGCATGCGGCACCCTGGCTGTACCTCTGTACCCATTTTGCTTCCAGACCTCAAGCACTCTAGTAATCAGGAAAACCTCAGTCATCTTAGCATGTTCACATTCTCTCAGGCCACCTCCTATCAGGACACAGCAGGACAATAGATGTGCTTGGTGCTTTTGATAGAACCTGGTGGACAGTCCCTGAGGTGCTATGGGGATGCTGTTCTGGTTTCCCCTTCCCTCCCATTGACTGAATCCCAATCTGGCTTCTACCTTCTACTTGCTTCCATACCACTAGACAGATGCTTCTTTCAAAAAACAAAATAAGTGAAATCCCACAGAAAAGTATTATTTATGTGATTAAGTGTATTGCTCAAACTGTATTATAACCCCAATATGAGGATAATAAAGAGAAAAAAAATGCTCTCAAGAATCCCACTATCTTAACCAGAATCACACCATCTTAACCAGTGAACAACTGCCTTTAAAACAAAATCGCAACTTTTCCAGCCACGTAGTAGATGACTGTAATCTCTACAGTCTGGGAGGCTGAGGCAGGAAGATTGCAAGTTCTAGCCCAACCTGGACAATTTGGCAAAACTCTATCTAAAAATTAACAAAAATGTCCCAGGGATGTAACTCACTGTGAAGGTTTAGTCTGCAATTGCTTCTTCCTCCCAAAAAATGAAAGAAAGAAGGAAAAAAGAAAGTGCACTTTCTAGTTCATATCATATCCTTTGCCCAATTTTGAGATATTTTAAGTCATGAATCAGTAGTTCTCAACTTTGATTCACTTGAATCACTATGGGAGTAATTTTTAAAAGGTAAAAATGACTATTCTGTATCTTGACTTTCAGAATTAGGATATTTGCAAAATAATGCCCAGGTCAACATTTTGATATTGAAGACAACAGCAGTTGCTGCATTTTTTTCTCTCTCTCTGACTGAATTAGGAGGATTGCAGCCCAGCCTTAACAAATAAGTTGTTTCAAAATAAAATACTGCTGGAGTTATAACTCAAAGCAAAGATGCTGGGTTCAATTCCTAGTACTGCCAAAAAAAAGTGTGTGTGTGTTGTGTGTGCATGCACGTGTGTGTGGACAGAGGTAAAATTCACATAAGACAAAATTCACCACTTAAATCATTTTTAGTATAGAAATCAGAAGTATTTAGCATATTCACAGTGTCTTTTTTTGTATAGCATTTTGAATTACATCTGTTGATAGTATGTAATAGTGGACAGTTACATTTCCAAGAGACAAAATTAAATGCCAAAAAGTTATTTTTTTCAAACTATTTTTTATGGTTTTCATTATTTCTACCCCTTGTCCAATGAAGTAGAAATATATGGGATTAGTGGCAATATGCTGCTTACTTCATTGGATCTGAAAGACTTTGCAAAGCTTTCCAGGGTTCTACAAGACCACCTTCGCAGAGTGTGACGTGAATTTGGAGGCCAAATATGGAGGTGTCCAACAATAATATGAGGACAACTCGAACAGCTGACATATTTTGAACTTTTATTGTTTCCAGCTACTCTGCTAACTTGCCAGTCCTCTTACTACTTCCAACCATCCCAAGAAATCTGAAAAGGTCTTATCTTTGTTTTCTGTTTGGCAAATAAAGAAACTCAGAAGCTGAAGGGACTTACTCAAGGTCGAAGGTCATGTATCTGGAATTCTGTATTTGCTCCATATGAGTTGCTAGTCTAGATTTTTCTCTCCTGGAACTACTTTTACTCATAACATTTCTGACACCAAGTATGGGAGGGTCTTCCTCACACCAAACAATTCAGCGACTCTCTGGACACCAACTGGTGTCCTACAACTCAACTCAATTCTGACACTTGGAGCTAGCATTGGATCCCACAGGTGAAGGACAGAGTCCCACAAGACTGACCTCATTTCAGAGGCCATTGTAAGTCTAGGACATAAGTACCTATGACTGGCTGGTTATACAATGGAATTCTCAGAACTCTATCTTCAGGTTTGATAATCTCCTAGAATAATCCACAGAACCTGAAAAGGCACTCTACTTTTGTCTAGCATTTATTATAAGGGACACAACATAGGAACAACCAAATGGAAAAGATGTATGGGACAAGAGTCCATAGTCTTCCTGCACCCTCCCAGCACCCTGAGGTGTTCACTAACCTGAAGCATTTTGAACACCATTGTTTGCTGGGTTTATGGAGCTTTTGTTACACAAGGGTGATTGATTAAATCATTGGCTATAGTTGATTAAGTAAATCTTCAGTCCCTCTTCCTACTAGTAAGTCAGGGGTAAAGGTGAGGTGGGCAGAAAGTTTGAACCCTCTAATCACCAGATGGATTCCTTTAGCAATCAACCCCTGTCTTCCGAGAATCATATATATAGCATAAACTCAGGCTGAAAGGGAATTGTTATGAATATCAAAAGATGCTGTGTTACGGTTTAGATTTAGAATGTTCCCCAAGAGGCTCATGTATTCTTAGGTGGGGCCTTTGGAAGGAGATTGGATCATGTGGGTGCTAAACTCATGAGTGGATTCATCCTCTAAGGAATTTAGCTGCTGAATGTGCTGTTGGGAGGTGGGGCCTGGTTAGAGGCAGCTTGCTGTGGGTGTGACCTGGAAGGGTACATTTCCCTCCCAGGTTGCACACTGCTTTCTGATCACCTTGAGCATCTGTTCTCCACCAGACTTTTCTTGTCTTGGAGCCAGCCCACTGTGGACTGAAAACATGAACCAAAGTAAACCTCTCCGCCTTTAATTTGTGGGTATTGGGAAAGTGTCTCAGTGAAGAGGAGTGTGCCTAGGACATGCTCCAATCACCCACATCATGTGGAAATTCTAAGGGCTTTAGAAACTCTGTGTCAGGCATTGGAGACAAAGAACAAGTATATTTATCTTCACACTCCCAAAACACTACATGATAACTTGTGAGAATAAAATTAGGTGAAGAAATTGGTCCAAACATTAAATAAAAGCCAAGAATTCTGAGTATCTGAACTCAAGATATAGAATGAAGGAGGCCAAAATTGGGAAGAAGAGCCAGTAGGGAGAATACTGGCCAGAGGTAGGAGTTACGCTTGAAGTTTCGCTTGTTCAACTCATAGACTTCTCCCCCTTTGGCAGGAAAGGTTTGGTAGAAGTAAGTGCTAATGTATTCCTGTGTGTCCACTGGGGGAGGCCAGGAAAGGCCCCCACAGTTCTCATGTGACAGGCATTGAGTTTAGGGTAGAGCTGAAAAGGTAGTCAAGTGTAGTAGGAGGCCAGTAGGAGCAGTGCCAGTTGAAATATTTAGAACATGTTTTCATGTATCCTTGGTTTTCTAGACCATTCGCCTGAGGGTTCTTAAGCTGGCCAGTTCCTTGTTATTCTACCGGCAAGTATTCATTGAGTGCTTTCATTAAACCAAAACTATTCAGATTGAAGAATCTCTGAAATAAAACAGGCTTTATTGAGCCATTACCAGATGCTAGCCAGAAAAAGGACCAGGTCCTGTGTCAAGCATCAGGAGCAAAGCTATATAGTTGGAACTGTCCTTTGTCCTCTGGACCTAAGCAAAACACGTTTTTATAATGAAAATTTTGGAAAAGAAAGAAAAAAAATGTTTATATCAAACCTACATTGTCTATAGATAAGAACCGCAGGAATGTGGGGGAAAGTTTGGGAATAGAAAGATGATCCACAAGGAGAAGTATCTGTTGCTTCAGATGGATTGGGGCTGTTAGCAGGACGTGATGGTGCCTGTGGGTGTTGGCCATCTGGGATTTTGAGTCAAGCTTTCAGCATTTGTTCAAGAATGTGTAGCAGTTTTTAGTTGGTTTTGGCCCATAGCTGTTAATTGATTAACTTCCTTTATCTCTCCTCCTATTCATACTCTGGCCTTTGTAATTAAGTTTAGGACATCTCAGAATTTTTTGTCTTATCACCTGGGCTAGGTGTTGAGCTCAGCTCTGAACTGTGTCAAAATGAATGTATTCCTGAGAAGAGGCAGAGAGGAAAAATGACAATTTTGAGGAAATTTGCTAGTCTCTAGGAGGGAAAAAGTAATTTATTATAGTACATTTCTGTGGAGGCTGCGCAGGTGGAAGAACCATGGTGTTTGGAGAGGTGTATTAAAAGGACTCCTTTGTCTTGAGTGTGTTTGGACACTAGCAGGAGGATGATTGCATGGATTCTTGTGAATGGTGCCTTGTCAAGTGGAGACAATCATTGGCATGGAAGGTTGGAGGCAAATGGGATGAATAATCCATGGAGATGAACAATTTCTCTAAAGATCAGGTTCTTTGCTCTCACTTGGGTGGTTGTGGGGTTGGTGGAGGTGCAGGAGTGGAGACCAGAAGTCTATTTCAAGGCAGGAGTATACTCCCTTTGAAGGGTCTGGGGAAGATTCCTTCTTTGCGTCTTCTGTCTTCTGGTGGCTTCAGGTATTCTTTGAGTTGTGGTTGTGTTAACTTCAAGAAGAGTCTGTCTTGATATGGTCTTTTTCTCTGTCTTTCTTCTTTGAATCTCTTATAAAAAGATGGATTTAAGACCTGTCTGGATAATCTGGGATGATCTCATCTTGAAATCATTACCTTAATTACATCAACAAAGATGTTTCCAAATAAGGTCACATTTAGAAATTCTGCGATTCAGGCATGTTTTAGGGGTCACCATTAAAGTCACTATACCAAGCCCACTGTATACTATATTGGGAGATAAATGGGCCAAGGTGGCCTCACAGGTAGGCCCGTTTTTAGCCCCTTATTTGATTGCCCTGTTAATCCCATCGCACCCTCCTTGACTTCTGTACTGTTGAATCACACCCAGACACCCCAGAAAGATGTGTTTTTCTGTCTGTGCTGGGCCTGATGGTCGAGATACATTTAGTATGAGGAATTTTCTGAGGCTGGAGCTGTTCCTGCTCTACCAGGGGGACAATGGTGTCCAACTTACAAGGCAGGTGTCTGACTGGATATATAGCAGTAGGTAAAAATAAATCACTTGGAAAAAGTGACCCCAGATGCCCCCAATAAGCAGTAGAAATTCAATAAACAGTAGATGTTATCATTCTTTCTTGGTCTGCTACAATTGCTCTGGATAGTTTGAGTGTAGCCTTTACCAGGTTCCAGTTTCTTAAAAGTCATTTTCCCAGGCCATAGAGACAGCCTTGTAGCTAATACCTGTTTGCTCTTGACTTTTTTAGTAAAAATGCTACAGTGTCATTTGTACCTGTATTTTTCTGGGAAACACTGGTCCCCACTATGGTGTTAAAAATCTTGCTGTGATATAGATATACAGTGCTGGATCATGTCATGGTGGCCAAAATTAGGGCAAGTGTGAAATGAACCTCCAACTAGTACAAAATTGTACTGACTGTTGGAACACAGCAAACCTTTTCCCCTTTGGTAAGCATTCTTTATAGTTAGGGCTGAGATGCAATGGATGTATTGATCATACCTGAGAAGCCTTAGAGGGTAGTGGTTGTCTTCCAAGGACCTTTCACTACAGCAATGCAGACTGTGGTTTAGTTTCATCATGGAGAGATATTCATTAACATTTTACTAAATGTGAAATCCAAGCACACTTCTTATAGAATGATATTATATAATGGAGTGGCAGGGCTGTGTTGTGAAACACACACTCCTTTGCTCTACTGTTCTCCACAGTGGTTTATTTTATTCTAACTTATGTGCAAATTGTTTATCTTGGTGTAAGTTCAGTGTTCTAAAACACAATAGATGCACAAAATATATTATGAGTTAATAAAGAAATTAAACCTTAATTTTCTGCCCTGATAACCCAAATCATAGCTTCCACAGGAAGGAAAAGAGATTGGTCTGGTCTCTCACCACAACTCTACCTTCTAGCTGCTGAAAACTGTTCACCTTTGCTGCTATGTTCAGGAACAATAAGACCAGTGCGGCTGGGGTATAATGAACTGGGAAGAGAGCAGTAAAAAGCATAATATAAAAAGGATGAGGGTAATTTACAAGCTTCTGGGCTTGATATGTGACCTTGATTTGTGGAGGGGGGGTGCTTTTATTTCAGGGCTGCTGATTCCCACTATGTATAACCATTTTGGCTGGATAGAGCATAGTTCAGAAATGATTGAAGAATTCTGTTTGGGAAGGACCTTTGTTTATTTAATGCACATTGTGTCCATGGATCCAGGCTAGAAAATCTTACATTCCTTGTTTTCTTTAATGTATTTAATGCTAAAAATTTACATACTCCTCTCCCATGAAAATATCTAGTTCATCTGTTACTTCCCTTCTTGTACGTCTCTCACTTAAAACTAAGCCCAACTTGTGTGTTATGCTGTCCATAAGTTAACTCATTTCTGGCTTTACTTCTTACCCTTTTACTACACAATAATCAAACTCCATTATTCAGATTAGATTAGGTTTATGCTACTGTTACAAATGACTTCTAAGCCTAAGGCACTACAACCAGAAAGGTTTCTTCACTCACCCAAGCTGCACGTGGATCATAGGTAGATTGGCCTCTCTGTAGTTTTCATTCTGGGCCCTGGGTCTGTGGCACTGCTCCTATCTGGATCATTAAAAGGAAAGGAGTAGGTGGTGAACCACACAGGGGCTGCTTATAGTGATACCTGTCTCTTCTGCTCACATGTTATTGGCAAAGCAAGTCACATAGCCATGCTGATAGCAACAGACTGGAAATAGTATAATCCACCCCCCACCCCACCCAGGGAAGGGCACTGACTATTTCTGAGCAATAACAGAACCCACTACAAATCCTGACCCTGCTGGGTGTACATGCTGCACACTTGCTCCTTTGGCCTCTGATGTTTCTTCCAGACATGCTGGATCCCTTCCTCTCCATGTCTCACTCCAGCTCTGAGACCTCCCTGTGGTTGGAGGATGGCCCCCCGTCTGTCCACACTTGTTTTCCTCCTTTGCTGGATCTCTATCTTTTCCCTTCATCAACTCTCTCTGATATTTGTTGCTTATTTCAAAGTTCACCCTCACAGCCTCACCAGCTCTGTGGTACCTCATACGATGTGCCTCCTATGCTCTACAGAAAATGAGCCTACAAACTCTTGTAAAAATTGTTAAACCCTCCTCCACTCCTTTTGCCTTCACTCTATTCTTTTTTTTTCTTTCATCATTTATCATCACTGATGCATTTAACAAATACTTTGTCTTGTTTATTTTCTCTATGGTTCCCCTTTCCTCTTCCCCTTGGTCTATCAACACCACTGCCATTCCTTTCTCTCTCTTCCACCTAAAGAAAGTTTTTTTCTCTCTCTCCAATTGTATTGCATTCTGCAGATTTCCTATAACCCTCCCTTTCAGCTCTGCTCCACTTAATCTTTCTCTCTTAAAATGGAATCCCTTCCTCTTCACTGTCTTTTCCAGTTGATCTACATATTGCTCCAGCAGTCCTTGGGGAAACAGTGAGATCTTTCATGTTTCACTGCCATTTCTTGGAAGAGCTCTCACTTCCTGATCTGCCTGCTGATCCACTTCTTGGGGAGACAGGAGGACTCATGAGCCAGCACACTAGGTTTGAAACAAGTGGCTCACTACTGTGTAGCTCTTTGGTGCTGGAATGTTAATTTATCATCTCGAGTCACTTGCCACTTCCTTAACTATCAAAAGAGAAGAATAATGCTTATTTTCCAGGGTTGATTGCAGCACAAAAATAGCTTATATAAGATATATTACAATTAGGATGTCCTCAGTACATGTCAGTTAATATTATTATTGTTACTATCTCAGTCTCTGCTCTGATATCTTTGCTGAGTTCTACTCTGAACCACATTTAGCTGTATTTCTGAAGCAATAATTCTTGAAGCAATGATTACCCTATGAAGGATTTCCTTAAGATCAGGAAAGGTGGGAGGTTGTGGGGTTGGTGGAAATGCAGTGGATTTTTTGGTTTGAATGTGTCAGGGAGCAGGTAAGGGGGCATATTTTGGCCTGAGCTGGGTATATTTATGTGGTTTTATGTGTGGAAAGAGGTTCAAGTTACAATTGAAAGGCGTGGTCCTTTCAACAGCTACAAAGGGACCATTTTACAGGTGAAGGGGTGGGGCCATCCACAGGTGGGAAGGTAATGGCCCATTCTACAGGTAAAAGAGCAAAAAGTATGTGCCCACGAGTACTGGGTTTTTAAGGCCTTTAGGATTTTTTTTTTTAATTTAGTGTCCCGAAGCTGTAGTTTTTCTTAAAAGTACAATTTAAAATTACCATCTCCTAGTCTCCTTTCTATTTATCTTTATTTCTTCTACCTCAAAACCAAGTATAATAGGGAATCGAATGGAATATATATTGAGAATTTACTTAGTGTTATTCACCGAGCTGAACACAGGACTCAATACTTCAACAGAAAAGGGTTGGTGCAGGAATGCACCACATCTCCAGTCTGTTGCTGCTCCTACGCGGAGGAAGGAAAATTTAACTGTCCCTGAACACTGTGCAATCTACCTTGTACTAGGAGACCACCCTTCCAGCTATTCTTATCTGCGTTACCTTTAATTACTTTAGGAAGTATTTGTGTATCACAGTTATGTATCAGAAGATCTCTTAGAAAGGGAGAACTTAAAAATGAAGGGAATGGGAAAAATCTGCTGTAGAGGGGACGCTATGATGAATTTCTAGGAACAAATCAAGTACAGAGGCCCGTGACTGCCAGAAGAGGTCAGGTAACCTAGATGCCAATGCAGCACCTGGCTGGGCCTCTGAGGCTACCCTTAGCAGGCATGAAGACACCTGGTGGACCTGGGAGCCCAGCAGCTGCTCTGAGCTGCCCACCCTCGGTCCCCTAGGCCCCGCCCATCGCAACGGCCGGAGCCACACCCCACGCGCTGATTGGTCCTCCGGGCCTGATGAAACTTCCCGTAGGGTTACAGGAGCTGGGCCGCGCGCGTGGGGGACTAGCCGCCTCCCGCCGACGCCCCGCAGCCCCGGTCCGCTCCGCCAGGCGCCCACGGCCCGCGCCCAGGTAAGCCGGGCTCGCCCCCGGGGCTGCGCTCTGCTGTGACCCTGCAGGCCCAGGAGGATGCGCTGCGGCTCGGAGCCCGGCAGACGCGATTCCGGGGCGCCGGGAGAATCCTGCGGGTCCTTTGAGGGCGCCGGGCGATTTGCTGCGCATCTGAAAGAGAGCGAGCGAGCCGGGAGAGGTCCCCGGGGGTCATGGAGAGAAGGCAGCGGCCGCCTAAGTCGGGCCCTGGTTAAATAGCATTCCGCTTTACTTGGCGGCGTCGAGTTAAGCCTTTGGGATCCCAGCAGTCCCAGGCCCCGCCGAGCAGCCGGAGGGGGCGGGTGGCCGGGTGTGGATGAGCTCGGCTCGGTTCGGTTCGGTTCGGCGGGAGGGTCCCTGGTGTCGTGTCACCTCCCTGCTGTCTGGGTTCCCGGCTCGCTCTGCCCTGCTCACCTTCCCTCCTCTCTCCGCTCCTCTGGTCTGCAGGCCTCAGGACTCCTCCAGGGAACCCTGCGAAGTGGAGTGCCCGCTCCGGAGACAGGCGAACCACAGAAAAAGGCAAGAGTTCACTGCCTTCTCTTAACGAACATCTGTTCCACAGAGTGGGCTTCCGATTAATGTCACTGTTTAAATAAAGGGACAGTCTTTTCTTCTCCGACCGTGGCCTGCCATTGCCCTCGGTACGTATAATTGGAAAGACTGACAACTCTTATTTCAATGATGGAATTACTGTAAAAGTAATTAGAAGTACTTGCACCTGTCTCCGAGTTGGTTATTGGCTCTTCATTTCCGAGGGTCTTGCTCTGTATGTAATTCAGGCTAGCCTTGAACTCTCGACCTCAGGCCTCAGCCTCCGGAGTACTGGGACTACAGGCATGCGCCACCACGCCCCGCTTATTTATTGAGCTCTTAATTTTAAAATAGGGTGATATGGCGAATTTAAGTGGTTCCTAAGTAGAACAGAAATGAAATGCACTGCGGTGGCGTTGTCCAGTTCAGTTGACACTAGCCAGGTGTGATTGCAGGTATTGAGCAATTGAAATGCAGGCCAGTCTGAATTGAGATGTTCTGAAAATAAGAAATACATCATTTTTTTTTTTTTTACAAGTTAGTAGGAAAAGTAGTGTAAAAGATCTCATATATTTATATTTTCAAATGATGCTACTTGGGCATATTGTGTTAAAATATGTTTGAAATTAATTTCTCTATTTTCTTTTCACTTTGTAAATAAGGGTACTAATATATTTAAAATTACACATGTGGCTTGGATTTGTATTGGATATCATTGATGTGGAAGTGTAGGACTGAAAAGGAAAATTCCTGGGAACAGGCAGCAGCAGTAAAGAAAAAGCTCTTTGACCTTACAGCGTAAGACCTCTGACTTTACAGTCAGTAAGTTTGACTGCTGCAAAAACGATGGGTTATAGTTGTAATTAGATTTTTTTTCTGCTGAAGAAGTAAATGTGTTTCACAAAACTTTGTTTTCCTTCTTTTGGCTTCACTTTAGTAATTAGTGTGTTAGGCTATATAGGAAGATTCACAAAGCAGTGTTGAGACAACTTTAGTAACTGATACCTACTTATTTTCAAAGCATTTTCCTGAATCTTTTAAATTGAGTCAAGTCTAAAATCTCAATGAATTTTTGCACTAAATCTCAAATCTTTTTTATAGGCTGTTTAGTTAAGTACATGGAAGGGACTACATACAACATGAGGCCCTTCATTTCCAAATTGCCTAAGTTGATACTGTTTTCACGTCTTGCTAAAATTCCAAAGCTGCAGTTCATTTAGATATAAATGAAATGTCCTCAAAGTATTGTTCAAAGGGATTGATGTAACTTGAATCTATCTTTTTTTCTTTAGGGGGTTTGTCCCAAATTATGCTGGCGTTTGTTACAGATTTGCCTTTTGTTAAAAATCCAAAAGTAGTTTCCCCCAAATTACAGATGTTAAAAAAACTGTTTGAGCTGACAATGTACAAATCAAACAGCCTTTTGTTTCACTGTTGATACTTTGAAATTGGAAATTGAAGTAACATTTGTAGGAATTATTTGCTTCCTGGCCTACAGGGATACATTAAATTTTTGTTTCAGCAATGTTTTTTTTTTTTTTTCATTAAGTTTGTTGGTACATTTTAGGTATACAGTATGATGACATTCATCATTGGGAATTTGCACCTGTACATGATATATCTTGGTTCTTATTTTTTCCCCATTTCCCTGCCCTCCCTTTAGCTCCTCCGGCCCTCCCTATTTACAAAGACTATTTCCGTTTTTTCCTTTTCCCTTATTTTTCTTTTCCCTAAAGTAATGTTTTATAATTTATTTTGTTTGCTTTCTTACTGACCAATCAAGACAAATATTTGAGAACATTTTTGTCATTTATAATATTTTGATAGTGAACATTTTGGGTCTTACAACTTAAAAGCTTTTTTTTTTTGGTTAGGACATCTGATATCAGATTATTGATTTCTTTCTCATTCTTCAGTTACATTTGAATAAGTCACTTAGAGGTAGAAGTTGTGAAATGCTTATAAAACCTTTACGTCTCAATATTATCCTTAGTGGTATATGTGATCTGCTATTATACCTTCCATGTACTACCTACTGTTAGTACATAAACAGAGGGCATGTAATTGTCAAGGAGACTACTAATCTGGGGCATGTTCCAGACTTTTGAGAGATTTTTCTGATCCTGGGGTGGTGGGGCTTTGGCTATGTACTAAATTGTGTAGCTGTTTCAATGTAAAGGTCATATTGTTTTTGAATACTTGTAAAAAAAAAAAAATCACCTACTCCTGTGTGCCTGCCAACCTAATGGAAAACTGGTAAAGATGAGATGATTATGTTTCAACTTTTGAAGTGTGTTATATAAGTTTTGGAATAGAGGTTTAATTCTGGTTTAGATTGGATATCAAATATTTGGCCAATATGCTTTTCTGTCCACAGTGTCCATATCTCTGTTGCACCATGTGTGGCATTTGGGGCCTCTTTGGCAGTGATGATTGCCTTGCGGTGCAGTGTCTGAGTGCTATGAAGATTGCACACAGGGGTCCAGATGCATTCCGTTTTGAGAATGTCAATGGCTACACCAACTGCTGCTTTGGATTTCACCGGTTGGCGATAGTTGATCCTCTGTTTGGAATGCAGCCAATTCGAGTGAAGAAATATCCTTATTTGTGGCTCTGTTACAATGGTGAAATCTACAACCACAGGGCGGTAAGCAAAAGGAAACCAGAAGATGTCTGCTTATGATGAATCCCAAGAGCTCTCTGGCTATAATAATTTTTTATATTTTATATGATTTTTTTAAAAAGTATTTTTCTGTGTTGATTATCTTATTTGTTCAAGTCATGTAGCTGTGCCAGGGCACTGATGCACAGAGAGGTGAATGACTTGGTTACACAAAGTAATAAAAATGGAGATTACAATTTAATCTAAGATTCTTTGAATATTAGATTTTTTTCTATTACAAATTTTAGCATTATGGTTGCACTAGTTCTGTGTTAGAGACGGCAGTAAGAGGGATAGTTCTGCAACTGAATGGAGCTCATTTTAGAAGGAAACAGACAAAATATCATTGTTTATATAATAGGATTCCTGGAAGAACAATTACAGAAGTGAATATGAGGACCACTTTTAGGAAATGTGTTCAGAGCATGGCTTTTGAGGAAGTGACACCCAAACTGAGACCTGGTGGACTAAGATCACCTAGTCAAGATGGGAAGAGCGTTGGATGCAGGGAGGAATGGCCGGTGTAGCAGCCCGTGGTGGGAAGAAAGCAGCCCTGGGATTGTAGTGAGTGAGAGGTATATGGGGAAGGGATGCTTGGGAAGGTAGGTAACGTGGAGCAGGATGTAATAGCCTTGATAAGAAGTTAGAATGTCATTCTCAGGGCAGAAGCAATCAAGATTTTAAGGGAGGGATAGAATTTAATAGTTTGGAGATGATCATATTTATAATACTTACATAGACTGCTACTGAGATTTATTACAATTTCAGACTTCACTTAAAACCAAAAGACAGAAAGGTGGTGGACTGCAGTGAAGTATATTAGACTTTTAGCAGCATTGAAATTGGAACAACTTCCTAATCTGGTGAAGCTTACTTTTAGGATGAGAGCAGGTGAAGAGATGGAAATTTTGGTCCTAGGAAGCCAAATTTGAAAAGAACTTTCTGATCCGGGATTATTTGTGTAATATTTCATAAAAACTTTCTAATCTACAATTTTCAAGTTATTGTTTTTTTGTTTATTAACCTCCTCTACAACTTTTAAGTTTGAAAAAAATTTCTTTCAGAAAAAAAGAGCAATGATCATCTAGATTGAATAGTTGTAATTGCCAAGAACAATAGGATAAGTGTGTTTGAGTGTGTAAGAGGTGAGGAGGGCATTTTGAGTATTCTGAAGGATTAATGGCAATGTGTCTTTACTGAAATAAATTTTAAAAATTTAACTGTTCACTATATTTTGATCACCCCTTGTATATTTTTGATCAGAACTGCTCCTCTCCTCCACTTTCCACTAACACGACACTTTGTTCTTACCTTTCTTTTCACCATTTCATTTCTAAGCGCCTGGAAAAATGATGCCTGGTATAGAATAGAGGATTTTTTTATGTAAGGATTAAAACATCTGCAGATTTTGTTGTTCGTGTAAGTTCTGGGGCCAGTCTTGCATGGACACTTAGGGGTGACTGCATATATAAATATATAAGTATGTACGTAAGTATTCATCCCTCCACACATTACTCTTCTGGTACATGCCACTGTACAGTATTTATCAAAATACAACTAAAATTGTCAGGGGTTTGGTCTTATGTTTCAGAACATGTTCAGAATTTTTTGTGAGTTGCAACAAACTCTTTTTATAATGTCGTGACTCTTCTACATCGAGATGCATGGAATGCTTGTAGGGGACCAAAATATTTAATAAGCTTTGCAATAGAAAATTAATTGGTCAGTGCACAAGAAGCCTAACATTTTTGCTTTGTTCTGCTTCCTTAAGATGCAACAATATTTTGAATTTGAATACCAGACCAATGTGGATGGAGAGATAATTCTTCATCTGTATGCCAAAGGAGGAATTGAACAAACAATTTGTATGTTGGATGGGGTGTTTGCATTTATTTTACTGGACACTGCCAATAAGAAAGTGTTCTTGGGCAGAGATACCTATGGAGTCAGACCTTTGTTTAAAGCCATGACAGAAGATGGATTTCTGGCTGTGTGTTCAGAAGCTAAAGGTAATAATAAAATTAATTTTCCTATGAATTTTTAATCTTGTCTTAGTTTCGTGTTTTCTTCTAGATCATATTTGGAAATCCCCTAGGGGGACCTCCAAGTTTTTACAAGTGGCCAAGTAAGTTGTGAGTTCTCTGCGCTTGGTTTTGTTTTTTAATAGATAAGCTCTCTTTTTTAGCACTTAAATTCTGTAATCCTTGAAGGACAAGTTTTAGTACATTTATGTGATGTTAGGCTAATATATTCTGCATCTAGTTTGATCCTACATGCATTTTTAAGTTTTCCTATTGAGTATAATCAAAGAATTAGTGCTACATTTATTGCCCTGTGATACTTTGCCATAGCTATTGCACAAGTAAATAATAGCATTTAAAAAGAGCTTTATTGATATCTAATTCATGTACTATATAACTTATTTAAAGTATATAAGTCGATGGTTTTTAGTATAGTCACAGTGTAACCAGCACGCCAATCAATTTTAGTCTGTTGTTTATCAGCTCAAAAATAAGCCCTCTACCCTTTAACTGCCGTTCCCCAACCCTTCTTATCTATTATCTAGAGCCCTGTACCCTCACTTCAGTCCCTGGCAATCATTAATCTGCTTTTCTCTATGGATTTCCCTATTCTGGATATTTCCTATAAATAGAATAATATCATTATATGTGTTTTTGTGACTGGATTTTTAAAAACTTGGTATAATATTTTCAAGATTGCCTATTTTGTAAGTACTTATTTTTCTGGCATCGTGATATTTTATTTCATGGATAAGACACATTATGTGTCTGGATAATGCCGCTATTAATGTGTACAAGTTTTTGTTTGGATATACATTTTCCTTTTGGGTGTGTACCTAATAGTGGAATTGTTAGGTCATCTAGTAACTATTAGTGGCACTGCCAGATGTTTTTCCAAAGTGGCTGTGTCAATATACACTCCTACCAAAAGTATATGAAGCTTTCAGTTTTTTATACTGGAATTTTTCATTTTTTCCATCTTGATGTGTGTAAAGTGATATATTACTGTGGCTTTGATTTTGAATTTTCCTACTTATAGTGACTGTAAGCATCTTTTTCTGTGTTTTTTGGCCAGTTATATCTCTTCATCGGAGAAATGTCTATTCAGTGTCTTTGTCATTTTTGTTTTGTTTTCTTGCTGGGGATAATTTTGTTTAAAAAGATTAAGACTCTTTAGAAAAGTTTATGGTTTCACAAAAATGAGCAGAGTACAGAGAGTTCCCATGTACTGTCCCCACCCTGCCAGGCTTCTCTATTGTTAGCATTTTGCTTTCTGTGGTACATTTATTAGAATTGATGAACTCATATTGATATGTTATTATTAACTAAAGTTCATTGCTTACATAAGGGTTCATGTGTTTTACAAGTTTTTGTTTGACAGTTATATCACGTATCCACTATTACATTATCATAGAGAATAGTTCGATTGTCCTAATAATCTGTGATCCATCTCTTCAACTTTCCACTTCTACCACCCGAACCCCTGGCAATCACCAATCTTTTTACTATTTCCATAATTTTGCCTTAACAAGAATGTTATATAGTTATGATTACATAGTATGTAGCCCTCTCAGACTGGCTTCTTTCATTTAGCAATATGCATTTAAAGTTCTTGAATGTCTTTTCATAGCTTGATTATCCTTTTATTCACTGTATGGCTGTATCAGTTTGTTTAACCATTTCTGAATTATCCATTTTTAATTAAGTTATTTGTCTTTTTATCTAGTTGTAGCCATTCTTATTTATTCTAGGTATAAATCTCAGGAAGATTTTTCAGTAAGGTTGGAGGACACAGAATCAATATATAAAACAATACGTGGAGTGTATACTATATACTTAAAAAAAGTATGAAAATGAAATTAAGAAAACAATTACTTTTACAGTAGCATCAAAGGAATAAAATATTTAGGAATAAATTTAACCAAAGAAGTGCAAAACTTGTGCTTTGAAAATTACAAGATGAGTTAAGAGAAATGAAGGAAAATCTAAATAAATCATCCAGTGAGCATGGGTCTAGGACTTAACATTAGACAGCAGTAGTCCTCAAAGTTTATAGGTTCAGTGTGATCCCTACCAGAATCCCAGATAACTTTGTAATCAATGGGCTGATTTTAATTCATTTGGAGTTACTGAGGACTAGACCAACCAAAGCAATCATGAAAAAGAACAAAGTAAATGTGCTAGCTTTTTGTGGCTGTGACCTAATAACTGAGAAAATCACATCTGAGTTTTGGCCCATAGTTTCAGAGGTTTCAGGCTATGGTCAGCTGGGTGCATCGCTGTGGGCATACAGGGAGGCAGAACATCAAGGTGGAAGGGCATGGAAGTGCGAAGCTGCTCATCTCTGGGAAGCAAGGAGAGAGGGAAGGAACCAGAGAGAAAGGGGTCAGGGACAGGTACTACCACCAAAGTCATGTCTCTGTGACTCATTTCCTTTAACTAGGCTCCATGTCCAGTTTCCATTACCTCCCATGATCTAATCACTATCCAAAACCCCATTAGCCACCAAGCCTTCAACACATTGAGTCTTTTGGGGGGACATAATGGATTCCAACCACAACAGAAGAACATACTCCTGACTTGAAAAGTTACTACAAATTAACAGCAATCAGGACAGTGTTATATTGCCATAAGAGTATCCATATAGACCAGTAGGATGGAATTGGGAGTTCAGAAACAAATCCAGACATTGATAGTCAACTGATTTTTAATAAAGGTTCAATGGGAGAGGGAATACCCTCAAGAAAATGTTGTTGTGACAACTGGACATACATATGAAAAAATTAGGTTAGGCCTTTATCTCATATTCAGAAATTACCTCAAAATTGATCAAAGACTTAAATATAAGAACTAAAACTAAATAACTCTCAGAAGAAAATGTGGGAGTAAATCTTCCTAACCTTGAATTTAGCCAGGATTTCTTGGGTGTAATACCAAAAAGTATAACCAGCATAAGGGAGATTGATAAATTGTATGTTATCAAGACTAAAATTTTTGTTTTACTAAGGATACATTTCAAGAAAAAGGAAAAAAACACTGCAAACCACACTTTTATGGTTTGGTTCTTAAATGTCCCCCAAGCCAGTGTGTTAAAGCCTTATTGTCAGCCTGCTCTTGGGAGGTACAACTTTTGCATGGTGGGGGTCTAGTGGAAAGAAGTTAGTCATTGGGGGTCTGCTGTGAAAGTGGGTATTGGGACCTGAGCTCTTTCCCCTTGCTCTTTTGCTTCCCGGCTTCTGTGAGATGAACAGGCTTCCTCTGTTGTGTGCTTGTGTTGTGATCCTGTCTTTCCACAGGCTCAAAAGCAAGAGGGCTAAGTGACCATGAGCCAGAGCCTCTGAAATGGTGAACCAAAATACAAATCCTTTAAATTGATTATGTCAGGTATCTTGTCACAGTGATGGAAAGCTAACAAACATACTTGGCATTTTTTGACAGTAAACTTGACAAAAACATTCGTCTTTTACCTAGAAATCAGTAGCATCTTAAAATGAGTTCTTTTGCCTATCTAAATCTTATTAATTTTTAGATTTAATGTTGGCCAAGACAAAGATAATGAGATCAGTCACAGGGTCCTTAAGATGCTAGTTACAGCGTGGGTATCAGTAAATACCTGAAATTTTAGATATTTTAGTATGGTAAAACAGCCCAAAACAAGTATATATTTACCTAATATGCTTTTGGAAACCTGACAGAAAATACAAAGGAAAAGTAGACTTCTACTTCTACAGGGTCTCCTTTGGTCAATTGATACAAAACTACAACCTCACGCCTAATTTGCCCTCTGAACTTTCTTGATTGTTCTTGTCTGTAATCTTGACAGTGTCCTTTTTCAGACTAAAAGATCTCATGTAGAGTACAGTTTTTCTTTTTTCAATTTATTTATTTATTTATTTATTTACTTATTATTTGTTTGTTTGGTACCGGGGATTGAACTCGGGTCCTTGCGGTTGTAAGGCAGGCAGCAGAACCACTGAGCTAAATCCCTGGCCCTTTTCAGTCATTTTAAATCTGATTGTGATACTTTCTACTTAAAACCTTGGGTGCTGCTGGTTAGTGAGAACATCTAGGTCCTTTGGTCATCAAATTCAGTGCTCTATAGATTATAAGGCTAATAAATGGAGATAGTCATAGTATTGTGTATAAATAGGCTATTGCTGTTTGTAATAAAACATTGGCTTTTGTCTCAAAGATCATGGTGATGTCAGGTTGGTTACTGCCTATAGAAAATTACTAAGGAAATTTAACTTTTACAGTTCTGAGCACACAGTACATAACGATTAAGGAATAGATTCTGATTTCTAAGTGTCTTCCTTAAAGTACTTAACACTGTATCATTTTGCTCAGTAAAGGATTAGGATTCATGGATCTTTTCTTAAAAATACTTAAGTGATGGCAAAGAAATGACTTCCAGATCATTATAAAATTAACAGATTTGAGTTAATCTCTTTCTTTTTGTTTCATAAGTGGATTTAGGGGTATTTTTTAAAACTTTATTGTAGAAAATAGGTTTTCTTAGAAATTCCACGCAGGAAAAGGAATTGAATAAAAAATTTGCCCATTTCTTTGAATTACTACAAATTAGTGTAATTTTGCTCTGTCTCTATGCCACTTTTATCTTTCTAGTAAGTAGATAGAAGATCTTTGAGTGATCAATTTTCCCTACTTTGCTTATATAATGGGTGTTTTTTGTTTAAAAGTAGAAAAATAGCTGGATATGATGGACCATATAATCCCAGCACTCAGGATTGCTGCAAGTTTAAAGTTGGCCTGGACTACATAGCAAGACCCCGTCTCCAATATATATATATAATATATTATCATAACATATAATATAAATAATATATCATAAATAAAAAGGAATTTAGAGAATTTTACCTAATCATGAAAGTTACTGTGAAGTATTACCTTATTGAATAAATTATCTTTTTAAAATTTGTAGGTCTGGTTACACTGAAGCACTCCATGACTCCGTTTTTAAAAGTGGAGCCTTTTCTTCCGGGACACTATGAAGTTTTGGATTTAAAGCCAAATGGCAAAGTGGCATCTGTGGAAATGGTTAAGTTTCATCACTGTACTGATGAACCTGCACATGCCATCTATGATGGTGTGGGGAAACTCTTTCCAGGTAACGAGCAGCTACTTATTCCCCCTCATTCCACCCTTTCCCCCCAAACAAAAGCCATATTGTCACATCAGTTGAGTGATTTTACTTGGATATAACACCCTGGGGCTTGGCAGATTCTACTGTTGACTGCTGGGCATCACGATGGCTGTGGATGACTGGACTTCATTTTCTTTCTTTTTTAAAAAATTTTAATTATTTTATTGGTACATTTTAGGTATACAACACAATTACATTTCTCATTGGGAACTTGTACCTTTACATGGTGCATCTTGGTTCTTATTTTTTCCCCATTCCTAGCCCTCCCTTCACCCCCTCCACCCTTTCCTATTTACAAAGAATTTGTTTCCATTTTTTCCAT